>CAWUFW010026207.1:0-35762 GCA_963921515.1 Calotriton arnoldi | reverse complement strand
GGCAGTGTAGGGGGTCTTGCTGGGGGTGATGTTTCAGGGTTTAGGGCAGTGCAGTGGTGTTCGTGCAGTATAGGGGGTCGTGCTGGGGATGGTGTTTCTGGGTTTAGGGCAGTGCAGTAGTGTTCGAGCAGTGTAGGGGGTCCTGCTGGGGGTAGTGTTTCAGGGTTTAGGGCAGTGCAGTGGTGTTCGTGCAGTGTAGGGGTTGTGCAGGGGGTGGTGTTTCAGGGTTTAGGGCAGTGCAGTGGTGTTCGGGCAGTGTAGGAGGTCACGCTGGGGGTGGTGTTTCAGGGTTTAGGGCAGTGCAGTGGTGTTCGAGCAGTGTAGGGGGTCATGCACGGGTGGTGTTTCAGGGTTTAGGGCAGTGCAGTGGTGATCGGGCAGTGTAGGGTGTTGTGCTGGGGCTGGTGTTTCAGGTTTCAGGGCAGTGCAGTGGTGTTCAGGCAGTGTAGGGGGTCGTGCTGAGGCTTGTGTTTCACGGTTTAGGGCAGTGCAGTGGTGTTCGGGCAGTGTAGGGGGTCGTGCTGGGGCTGGTGTTTCAGGGTTTAGGGCAGTGCAGTGGTGTTCGGGCAGTGTAGGCGGTCGTGCTGGGGCTGGTGTTTCAGGGTTTAGGGCAGTGCAGTGGTGTTCGGGCAGGGTAGGGGGTCGTGCGGGGGCTGGTGTTTCGGGGTTTAGGGCAGTGCAGTGGTGCTCGGGCAGTGTAGGGGGTCGTGCTGGGGGTGATGTTTCAGGGTTTAGGGTAGTGCAGTGGTGTTCGGGCAGTGTAGGGGGTCATGCAGGGGCTGGTGTTTCAAGGTTTAGGGCAGTGCAGTGGTGTTCGGGCAGTGTAGGGGGTCGTGCTGGGGCTGGTGTTTCAGGGTGTTGGGCAGAGCAGTGGAGTTCGGGCAGTGTAGGGGGTCATGCTGGGGGTAGTGTTTCAGGGTTTAGGGCAGTGCAGTGGTCTTCGGGCAGTGTAGGGGGTCGTGCTGGGGGTGGTGTTTCAGGGTTTAGGGTCAGTGGTGTTCGGGCAGTGTAGGGGGTCTTGCTGGGGGTGATGTTTCAGGGTTTAGGGCAGTGCAGTGATGTTCGGGCAGTGTAGGGGGTCTTGCTGGGGGTGGTGTTTCAGGGTTTAGGGCAGTGCAGTGGTGTTCGGGCAGTGTAGGGGGTCATGCTGGGGGTGGTGTTTCAGGGTTTAGGGCAGTGCAGTGGTGTTCAGGCAGTGTAGGGGGTCATGAAGAGGGTGGTGTTTCAGGGTTTAGGGCAGTGCAGTGGTGTTCGGGCAGTGTAGGGGGTCGTGCTAGGGGTGGTGTTTCAGGGTTTAGGGCAGTGCACTGGTGTTTGGGCAGTGTAGGGGGTCATGCAGGGGCTGGTGTTTCAGGGTTTAGGGCAGTGCAGTGGTGTTCGGGCAGTGTAGGGGGTCGTGCTGGGGATAGTGTTTTAGGGTTTAGGGTAGTGCAGTGGTGCTTGTGTAGTGTAGGGGGTTGTGCTGGGGGTAGTGTTTTAGGGTTTAGGGTAGTGCAGTGGTGTTTGTGTAGTGTAGGGGTGTGCAGGGTGGTGTTTCAGGGTTTAGTGCAGTGGTGTTTGGGTAGTGTAGGGGGTCGTGCTGGGGGTAGTGTTTCAGGATTTAGGTTAGTGCAGTGGTGTTCGGGTAGTGTAGGGGGTCGTGCTGGGGGTAGTGTTTTAGGGTTTAGGGCAGTGCAGTGGTGTTCGGGTAGTGTAGGGGGTCGTGCTGGGGGTGGTGTTTTAGGGTTTAGGGCAGTGCAGTGGTGTTCGGGCAGTGTAGGGGGTCGTGCTGGGGGTGGTGTTTCAGGGTTTAGGGCAGTGCAGTGGTGTTCGGGCAGTGTAGGGGGTCGTGCTGGGGGTGGTGTTTCAGGGTTTAGGGCAGTGCAGTGGTGTTCGGGCAGTGTAGGGGGTCGTGCTGGGGGTGGTGTTTCAGGGTTTAGGGCAGTGCAGTGGTGTTCGGGCAGTGTAGGGGGCGGTGCAGGGGGTGGTGTTTCAGGGTTTAGGGCAGTGCAGTGGTGTTCGGGCAGTGTAGGGGGTCGTGCTGGGGGTGGTGTTTCAGGGTTTAGGGCAGTGCAGTGGTGTTCGGGCAGTGTAGGGGGTCGTGCAGGGGGTGGTGTTTCAGGGTTTAGGGCAGTGCAGTGGTGTTCGGGCAGTGTAGGGGGTGGTGCAGGGGCTGGTGTTTCAGGGTTTAGGGCAGTGCAGTGGTGTTCGGGCAGTGTAGGGGGTCGTGCTGGGGCTGGTGTTTCAGGGTTTAGGGCAGTGCAGTGGTGTTCGGGCAGTGTAGGGGGTCGTGCTGGGGCTGGTGTTTCAGGGTTTAGGGCAGTGCAGTGGTGTTCGGGCAGTGTAGGGGGTCGTGCTGGGGCTGGTGTTTCAGGGTTTAGGGCAGTGCAGTGGTGTTCGGGCAGTGTACGGGGTCGTGCTGGGGCTGGTGTTTCAGGGTTTAGGGCAGTGCAGTTGTGTTCGGGCAGTGTAGGGGGTCGTGCTGGGGCTGTTGTTTCAGGGTTTAGGGCAGTGCAGTGATGTTCGGGCAGTGTAGGGCATCGTGCAGGGGGTGGTGTCTCAGGGTTTAGGGCAGTGCAGTGGTGTTCGGGCAGTGTAGGGGGTCGTGCTGGGGGTGGTGTTTCAGGGTTTAGGGCAGTGCAGTGGTGTTCGGGCAGTGTAGGGGGTCGTGCTGGGGGTGGTGTTTCAGGGTTTAGGGCAGTGCAGTGGTGTTCGGGCAGTGTAGGGGTCGTGCTGGGGGTGGTGTTTCAGGGTTTAGGGCAGTGCAGTGGTGTTCGGGCAGTGTAGGGTGTCGTGCTGAGGGGTGGTGTTTCAGGGTTTAGTGCAGTGCAGTAGTGTTTGGGCAGTGTAGGGGGTCGTGCAGGGGGTGGTGTTTCAGGGTTTAGGGCAGTGCAGTGGTGTTCGGGCAGTGTAGGGAGTCTTGCTGGGGGTGATGTTTCAGGGTCTAGGGCAGAGCAGTAGTTTTCGGGCAGTGTAGGCGGTCGTGCTGGGGCTGGTGTTTCAGGTTTTAGGGCAGTGCAGTGGTGTTCGGGCAGTGTACGGGGTTGTGCTGGGGCTGGTGTTTCAGGGTTTAGGGCAGTGCAGTGGTGTGCGGGCAGTGTACGGGGTTGTGCTGGGGCTGGTGTTCCAGGGTTTAGGGCAGTGCAGTGGTGTTCGGGCAGTGTAGGGGGTCGGGCTGGTGTTTCAGGGTTTAGGGCAGTGCAGTGGTGTTCGGGCAGTGTAGGGTGTCGTGCTGGGGCTGGTGTTTCAGGGTTTTGGGCAGAGCAGTGGTCTTCGGGCAGTGTAGGGGGTCATGCTGGGGGTGGTGTTTCAGGGTTTAGGGCAGTGCAGTGGTGTTCGGGCAGTGTAGGGGGTCTTGCTGGGGGTGGTGTTTCAGGGTTTAGGGCAGTGCAGTGGTGTTTGGGCAGTGTAGGGGGTCTTGCTGGGGGTGGTGTTTCAGGGTTTAGGGCAGTGGTGTTCGGGCAGTGTAGGGGTTTTGCTGGGGGTGATGTTTCAGGGTTTAGGGCAGTGGTGTTCGGGCAGTGTAGGGGGTCTTGCTGGGGGTAGTGTTTCAGGGTTTAGGGCGGTGCAGTGGTGTTCGTGCAGTGTAGGGGGTAGTGCTGGGGGTGGTGTTTCAGGGTTTAGGGCAGTGCAGTAGTGTTCGGGCAGTGTAGGGGGTCGTGCAGGGGGTGGTGTTTCAGGGTTTAGGGCAGTGCAGTGGTGTTCTGGCAGTGTAGGGGGTCATGCTGGGGGTGGGGTTTCAGGGTTTAGGGCAGTACAGTGGTGTTCGGGCAGTGTAGGGGGTCGTGCAGGGGGTGGTGTTTCAGGGTTTAGGGCAGTGCAGTGGTGTTCGGGCCAGTGTAGGGGGTCGTGCTGGGTCTGGTGTTTCAGGGTTTAGGGCAGTGCAGTGGTGTTCGGGCAGTGTAGGGGGTCTTGCTGGGGGTGGTGTTTCAGGGTTGAGGGCAGTGGTGTTCGGGCAGTGTAGGGGGTCTTGCTGGGGGTGATGTTTCAGGGTTTAGGGCAGTGCAGTGGTGTTCGGGCAGTGTAGGGGGTCCTGCTGGGGGTAGTGTTTCAGGGTTTAGGGCAGTGCAGTGGTGTTCGTGCAGTATAGGGGGTCGTGCTGGGGATGGTGTTTCTGGGTTTAGGGCAGTGCAGTAGTGTTCGAGCAGTGTAGGGATTGTGCAGGGGTGGTGTTTCAGGGTTTAGGGCAGTGCAGTGGTGTTCGGGCAGTGTAGGAGGTCACGCTGGGGGTGGTGTTTCAGGGTTTAGGGCAGTGCAGTGGTGTTCGGGCAGTGTAGGGGTCATGCACGGGTGGTGTTTCAGGGTTTAGGGCAGTGCAGTGGTGTTCGGGCAGTGTAGGGTGTTGTGCTGGGGCTGGTGTTTCACGGTTTAGGGCAGTGCAGTGGTGTTCGGGCAGTGTAGGGCGTCGTGCTGGGGCTGGTGTTTCAGGGTTTAGGGCAGTGCAGTGGTGTTCGGGCAGTGTAGGCGGTCGTGCTGGGGCTGGTGTTTCAGGGTTTAGGGCAGTGCAGTGGTGTTCGGGCAGTGTAGGGGGTCGTGCGGGGGCTGGTGTTTCAGGGTTTAGGGCAGTGCAGTGGTGCTCGGGCAGTGTAGGGGGTCGTGCTGGGGGTGATGTTTCAGGGTTTAGGGTAGTGCAGTGGTGTTCGGGCAGTGTAGGGGTCGTGCAGGGGCTGGTGTTTCAAGGTTTAGGGCAGTGCAGTGGTGTTCGGGCAGTGTAGGGGGTCGTGCTGGGGCTGGTGTTTCAGGGTTTTGGGCAGAGCAGTGGTGTTCGGGCAGTGTAGGGGGTCATGCTGGGGGTAGTGTTTCAGGGTTTAGGGCAGTGCAGTGGTCTTCGGGCAGTGTAGGGGGTCGTGCTGGGGGTGGTGTTTCAGGGTTTAGGTCAGTGGTGTTCGGGCAGTGTAGGGGTCTTGCTGGGGGTGATGTTTCAGGGTTTAGGGCAGTGCAGTGATGTTCGGGCAGTGTAGGGGGTCTTGCTGGGGGTGGTGTTTCAGGGTTTAGGGCAGTGCAGTGGTGTTCGGGCAGTGTAGGGGGTCATGCTGGGGGTGGTGTTTCAGGGTTTAGGGCAGTGCAGTGGTGTTCAGGCAGTGTAGGGGGTCGTGAAGAGGGTGGTGTTTCAGGGTTTAGGGCAGTGCAGTGGTGTTCGGGCAGTGTAGGGGGTCGTGCTAGGGGTGGTGTTTCAGGGTTTAGGGCAGTGCAGTGGTGTTTGGGCAGTGTAGGGGGTCATGCAGGGGCTGGTGTTTCAGGGTTTAGGGCAGTGCAGTGGTGTTCGGGCAGTGTAGGGGGTCGTGCTGGGGATAGTGTTTTAGGGTTTAGGGTAGTGCAGTGGTGCTTGTGTAGTGTAGGGGGTTGTGCTGGGGGTAGTGTTTTAGGGTTTAGGGTAGTGCAGTGGTGTTTGTGTAGTGTAGGGGGTCATGTTTTAGGGTAGTGCAGTGGTGTTTGGGTAGTGTAGGGGGTCGTGCTGGGGGTAGTGTTTTAGGATTTAGGTTAGTGCAGTGGTGTTTGGGTAGTGTAGGGGGTCGTGCTGGGGGTAGTGTTTTAGGGTTTAGGGTAGTGCAGTGGTGTTTGTGTAGTGTAGGGGATCGTGCTGGGGGTAGTGTTTTAGGGTTTAGGGTAGTGCAGTGGTGTTTGTGTAGTGTAGGGGGTCATGTTTTAGGGTAGTGCAGTGGTGTTTGGGTAGTGTAGGGGGTCGTGCTGGTGGTAGTGTTTTAGGATTTAGGTTAGTGCAGTGGTGTTTGGGTAGTGTAGGGGGTCGTGCTGGGGGTAGTGTTTTAGTGTTTAGGATAGTGCAGTGGTGCTTGTGTAGTGTAGGGGGTCGTGCTGGGGGTAGTGTTTTAGGGTTTAAGGTAGTGCAGTGGTGTTTTTGTAGTGTAGGGGGTCATGTTTTAAGATGCAATGCTCCAATACCTGACCAGTCTGCACTACATAAAACTACAAAAAAACTAAAAATAAAAAGTGTTTTGCACACTTTTGTCATTGGGCTATATGTGGGCTACATCTGGGTAATATTTGTGCTACATTTGGGCTCTTTTTTCACTGGTGGCCATCTTGGAAGACTTCTTTGTTATGAAGTTTCCTAATTTCTTCATTTACTGCAGTCTCCTCAGTAGGAAATGCTTTCAGTTTTTACTTTGATTCCATCAAGAAGGCATTCAGATGTGTCTCACATCTACCATAAATTCAGAATGTTAGCACTCTAGTTGCTCATTAGATCACTGGAGTAAAGCTACTGCTCACCAGGGAGTTAACTGGTAGTCTGCTGCTGGTATTGAAAGTGATTGTTTCAGTCTGCATGTCAGAATTTTCTAATGAAATAGAAGAGGATTTGAGATCTCACTTAAAACATGCCCTAATTTTTCTTTCTGCAGCACTAACCATAATTTCTATTTCAAAAAGAACCCCTCATTTTGTTCCTTTTTAAATTAAATGTTTTAAGTGTTACCGGTTTATTCCAATCAAGATGGCTTCAGGTGTGCCATACTTTTGTCATAAGTAAGGCTGTTAGCGCTCTAGTTGTTCTTTAGAACACTCTGGGAAGCTGCAGTAGAACACAAAGGCATCAACTGGCAGGCTGCTCCTGTTGAAATATAACAGGAAGATATTTGAGATCACACTTGAAATATGTCCTAATTTTTTCTTTCTACAGCACTAACCATAATTTCTATGACAAAATGAACACCATCATTTTGTTCCTTTTTAAATTAAATGTTTTAAGTGTTACCAGTTTATTCCAATCAAGATGGCTTCAGGTGTGCCATACTTTTGTCATAAGTAAGGCTGTTAGCACTCTAGTTGTTCTTTAGAACACTCAGGGAAGCTGCAGTAGAACACAAAGGCATCAACTGGCAGGCTGCTCCTGTTGAAATATAACAGGAAGATATTTGAGATCACACTTGAAACATGTCCTAATTTTTCTTTCTACAGCACTAACCATAATTTCTATGACAAAATGAACCCCATCATTTTGTTCCTTTTTAAATTAAATTGTTTAAGTGTTACCAGTTTATTCCAATCAAGATGGCTTCAGGTGTGCCATACTTTTGTCATAAGTAAGGCTGTTAGCACTCTAGTTGTTCTTTAGAACACTCTGGGAAGCTGCAGTAGAACACAAAGGAATCAACTGACAGTCTTTGCCCTTGTTGGATGTACTTGTTTTACTGAGAATGTCAGACTTCATTCTCACATGAGTAAGAAAGATAATGTGAATTTACAGAAAATATGCTCTCATTTTAGCTTCTGGAGCACCTTCCAAACCTCCATGGGACAAGCATGAGAAAATAGTGTTCTCTCAAACATGATTCATGATATCCCAGCAGAAGGTTTTTCACATGGTAAAATCACCTTAGAATACACCACAATTCCTAAAATTAGTATGGTACCATCAACAAATAAATTCTAATGTAACTAAAGCCTGTTATCACCCTTTATAGTTCTCCTTTTGGTGACCCTCAACATCTTCTATTCACTACAATGCATTTCAATGAGGTACTATCATTTATATTGGTCCCAAGATGGCTGCCAGCAATTCCAGGATGAAGTGCTGACAGCCAATCAGATCTCACGATGACATGTGTGGTTAGGCTCCGCCCAGATATATATGTGACTTTACTTTTGATTTTCTCAGGAACTACTGAACGGATTTACACCATTTAAGCAAAAGGCACGACACTGAACCAAGGGCTACCTCTTTGCCAAATTTGGTGTAATTCCGTTCAGCAGTTCGGGCTGTAGCTGCGACTAAAGGTTCCTATGGAAAAATGAATGGGGAAAACGCGTTTTGGGACCCCCCTTTTTTCTCGGCCCCCGCTTGACGTATCACCCGAGACTTTCAGGATAGGAGCGGACCGGAGCGCCCCAACAAGTTGGAAACTTTCGCGAAGATTCGTCAACCGGCGCCAACGTTATTTCAAATAGAATGTCGCGGATTTCCTATGGATAATAGGTTTTAACTATAACTATCTACTGGCGACCGCCAGTAGATAATATATATATATATATATATATATATATATATATATATATATGTAAAAATATATACACACATACATACTTATATGTATTTATAAAAATACACAGAAATATATATATTTTCATACATATTTTTAAAACTGCATGTCTTTACCATGCAAGTCTTTTCAAAGAAAAATTAAGCATTTTGCAGATAACTATGAAGCCATCATATATATATATATATAGAAATTCACTGAAAAAACCATAGGTTTTAGGGACAGTTATAGTTAGTTGGACATTTCACTCGTACAAAACCATAGAAATTCCCCCGTTATAGTTAGTTCAGCTAACTATAACTCGCGCCCCCGCAATGCACTGCTGATGACGTCACATATTACATCACTCATGACATGGTCAGTGACATCACTGATGACATCACTGATGACATCTCAAATGACATCACTGATGACATCACTGATGACATCATCCAGTGACTGTGTGTTTCTGTAAAGTTTAAATATGTTTAATATATATAGGGAAAGGCGTATTGAAGAATGAGTGGGTGTATAAGTGTCTGAATGGATGATTTAGTAGGTGCGTGACTAACTCTATAAGTGAGTGATTAAACGTATCTTACTGAATGCATGGGTTAGTGACTAAACTGTGTGAATGTCTGTATCCGTCTGTTGGTGTGTAAGTGGATGCATGGATTTGCGAATAGCTACATGAGTGTCTATATGGGTTATTGATTGGTTCTCTGAGTATCTGTATGGCTGCCTGAGTGTTTGTGTGGGTGGGGTGTGTGTGACTCTGTACATAGATGTGTGAGTGGGTGATTCACTGGGTGCATGATTTCAAGAGTGCATCTGTGATGGACTGCTTGGGTGGGTGAGTGTGTGTATGGGTGTGTTAGTGAGTGAATGTATATCTCAGTGGTACATGTGCGAGTAACTACATATGTAAAAGGCAGTATATATGTGTGTTAGAGTATTTAAATGGCTATAAGTGAGAGTGTGTGATAGTGAGAGTGGCTGTATGGATGCGTGTGTGCTTGTATCAGTTATTGTATAAGAGCGTAAGAATGTCCTAGTATTTGTATGAGTAAGTGAGCTGGTGTGTGTATAACTGTATAGGTGAGTAAATGGGTGTGTGATTAATTTTTTGCATGACTGACTAGGTGTGTGAATACCTCTATGGATGAGTGGCGGTGTGTGAGTGTTTATATAGGTGTATGAGTGCATATGATAGTCCTGTACTGAGTGACTGTAAGTATGAGTGACTGTACGGGTGAGTGAGTGAGTGAGTGGATGTGTGTGTAGACCTAAGAATCAGTGAGTGGGTATGTAGTTTTTGGTGTTGGAGTGTCTATGGTTTTGAGAATGGCAGTCTGTAATTTAGAGTGGGTGTATCAAAAGTTATATTAGGGTGTGAGAAGATGCATGAAATTATCACATGGCTGATGTCATCAGTGATGTCATCAGTGATGTCACTGACCATGTCATGAGTGATGTAATATGTGACGTCATCAGCAGTGCATTGCGGGGCGCGAGTTATAGTTAGCTGAACTAACTATAATGGGGGAATTTCTATGGTTTTGTACGAGTGAAATGTCCAACTAACTATAACTGTCCCTAAAACCTATGGTTTTTTCAGTGAATTTCAAAGGTTTTTTAAATGCTAATTTCTAACTATAACGTGTCTGAAACCTATGGTTTTTTCAGTGAATTTCAAAGGTTTTTTAAATGCTAATTTCTAACTATAACGTGTCTGAAACCTATGGTTTTTTAAGTGAATTTCAAAGGTTTTTTAAATGCTAGTTTCTAACTATGCCTACAGAGGTAGGACATGTGAAGAAAAGAAGAAAAAACGCACAGAAAGAAGCAAAAGATGTGCAGAAAGAACCAACAGAGGAGCAGGAAGAGGCCTTGTTGCAAAATCATCCTGTGCCCACAACATTTTCGGACGGGTACTGGTGGTAACTGACTCTGACTAACCAGAGCCAGTGCTATGCTAAAAGACACTTAGAATACAGTGAAAACACATACACTAGGAAACACTATGCGTTGGGGTACCCCTGTGATTAGCATGACCTCCTCTGCAAGTCCCTAGTACATAATAGGGCAGGGGGATTAAAACTACCTCTTAAAACGCGCTACAGGGCGCGTTTGCACAGTGGTGAAGGGAGGGGGGGCCTGAGGTGACGTGTGCAAAAGGCACCCCGTGGCGCGTTTTAAGTTGCGGGATTAAGTCCCCTTGAATCCTGAGGGTCCCTGGGGCCCAACTAGCCCCCCAGGTACCTACAGTTAGGACCATAGAGCTGAGTTGCAGAGTGGCGTTCCGAGGCCACGCACCTTTTTCACCTCTCTGCAACGCAACTCTGTTGTGCTTACTGAAGGTACCTGGTGGGCTAGTTGGCCCCAGGGTCCCTCAGGATTCAAAGGAATTAATTCCCCAACTTAGAAACGCACCACAGGGCGTGTTTGCGCACATGTCACCTGAGGCCCCGCCCCTCCCTTCACCACTGTGCAAACGCGCCCCGTGGGAGCGTTTTAAGTTGGGGGATTAGGTCACCTTGAATCCTGAGGGTCCCTGGGGCCCAACTAGCCCACTAGGTACTTCCAGTAAGCACCACAGGCCTGCGTTGCAACGCCTGTAACAAATTGTGCAGTTGTGTTTAGGTAGTGAAGAGGGTCGTGCTGGGGGTGGTGTTTCAGGGTTTAGGGCAGTGCAGTGGTGTTCAGGCAGTGTAGGGGGTCGTGCTGGGGGTGGTGTTTCAGGGTTTAGGGCAGTGCAGTGGTGTTCGGGCAGTGTAAGGGGTCATGCTGGGGGTGGTGTTTCAGGGTTTAGGGCAGTGCAGTGGTGTTCGGGCAGTGTAGGGGGTCGTGCTGGGGCTGGTGTTTCAGGGTTTAGGGCAGTGCAGTGGTGTTTGGGCAGTGTAGGGGGTCTTGCTGAGGGTGGTGTTTCAGGGTTTAGGGGCAGTGGTGTTCGGGCAGTGTAGGGGGTCTTGCTGGGGGTGATGTTTCAGGGTTTAGGGCAGTGCAGTGGTGTTCGGGCAGTGTAGGGGGTCTTGCTGGGGGTAGTGTTTCAGGGTTTAGGGCAGTGCAGTGGTGTTCGGGCAGTGTAGGGGGTCGTGCTGGGGGTGGTGTTTCAGGGTTTAGGGCAGTGCAGTGGTGTTCGGGCAGTGTAGGGGGTCGTGCTGGGGTTGGTGTTTCAGGGTTTAGGGCAGTGCAGTGGTGTTCGGGCAGTGTAGGGGGTCGTGCTGGGGGTGGTGTTTCAGGGTTTAGGGCAGTGCAGTGGTGTTCGGGCAGTGTAGGGGGTCGTGCTGGGGCTGGTGTTTCAGGGTTTAGGGCAGTGCAGTGGTGTTCGGGCAGTGTAGGGGGTCTTGCTGGGGCTGGTGTTTCAGGGTTTAGGGCAGTGCAGTGGTGTTCGGGCAGTGTAGGGGGTCGTGCAGGGGGTGGTGTTTCAGGGTTTAGGGCAGTGCAGTGGTGTTCGGGCAGTGTAGGGGGTCGTGCAGGGGGTGGTGTTTCAGGGTTTAGGGCAGTGCAGTGGTGTTCGGGCAGTGTAGGGGGTCTTGCTGGGGCTGGTGTTTCAGGGTTTAGGGCAGTGCAGTGGTGTTTGGGCAGTGTAGGGGGTCGTGCTGGGGCTGGTGTTTCAGGGTTTAGGGCAGTGCAGTGGTGTTCGGGCAGTGTAGGGGGTCGTGCTGGGGGTGGTGTTTCAGGGTTTAGGGCAGTGCAGTGGTGTTCGGGCAGTGTAGGGGGTCATGCTGGGGGTGGTGTTTCAGGGTTTAGGGCTGTGCAGTGGTGTTCGGGCAGTGTAGGGGGTCGTGCTGGGGGTGGTGTTTCAGGGTTTAGGGCAGTGCAGTGGTGTTCGGGCAGTGTAGGGGGTCTTGCTGGGGCTGGTGTTTCAGGGTTTAGGGCAGTGCAGTGGTGTTCAGGCAGTGTAGGGGGTCGTGCTGGGGCTGGTGTTTCAGGGTTTAGGGCAGTGCAGTGGTGTTTGGGCAGTGTAGGGGGTCTTGCTGGGGGTGGTGTTTCAGGGTTTAGGGCAGTGCAGTGGTGTTCGGGCAGTGTAGGGGGTCTTGCTGGGGGTGGTGTTTCAGGGTTTAGGGCAGTGCAGTGGTGTTCGGGCAGTGTAGGGGGTCTTGCTGGGGGTGGTGTTTCAGGGTTTAGGGCAGTGCAGTGGTGTTCGGGCAGTGTAGGGGGTCGTGCTGGGGTTGGTGTTTCAGGGTTTAGGGCAGTGCAGTGGTGTTCGGGCAGTGTAGGGGGTCGTGCTGGGGCTGGTGTTTCAGGGTTTAGGGCAGTGCAGTGGTGTTCGGGCAGTGTAGGGGGTCGTGCTGGGGCTGGTGTTTCAGGGTTTAGGGCAGTGCAGTGGTGTTCGGGCAGTGTAGGGGGTCGTGCTGGGGCTGGTGTTTCAGGGTTTAGGGCAGTGCAGTGGTGTTCGGGCAGTTTAGGGGGTCGTGCTGGGGGTGGTGTTTTAGGGTTTAGGGCAGTGCAGTGGTGTTCGGGCAGTGTAGGGGGTCGTGCTGGGGGTGGTGTTTCAGGGTTTAGGGCAGAGCAGTGGTGTTCGGGCAGTGTAGGGGGTCGTGCTGGGGGTGGTGTTTCAGGGTTTAGGGCAGTGCAGTGGTGTTCGGGCAGTGTAGGGGGTCTTGCTGGGGCTGGTGTTTCAGGGTTTAGGGCAGTGCAGTGGTGTTCGGGCAGTGTAGGGGGTCGTGCTGGGGCTGGTGTTTCAGGGTTTAGGGCAGTGCAGTGGTGTTCGGGCAGTGTAGGGGGTCGTGCTGGGGCTGGTGTTTCAGGGTTTAGGGCAGTGCAGTGGTGTTCGGGCAGTGTAGGGGGTCGTGCTGGGGGTGGTGTTTCAGGGTTTAGGGCAGTGCAGTGGTGTTCGGCCAGTGTAGGGGGTCGTGCTGGGGGTGGTGTTTCAGGGTTTAGGGCAGTGCAGTGGTGTTCGGGCAGTGTAGGGAGTCTTGCTGGGGGTGGTGTTTCAGGGTTTAGGGCAGTGCAGTGGTGTTCGGGCAGTGTAGGGGGTCGTGCTGGGGGTGGTGTTTCAGGGTTTAGGGCAGTGCAGTGGTGTTCGGGCAGTGTAGGGGGTCGTGCTGGGGGTGGTGTTTCAGGGTTTAGGGCAGTGCAGTGGTGTTCGGGCAGTGTAGGGGGTCGTGCTGGGGGTGGTGTTTCAGGGTTTAGGGCAGTGCAGTGGTGTTCGGGCAGTGTAGGGGGTCGTGCTGGGGGTGGTGTTTCAGGGTTTAGGGCAGTGCAGTGGTGTTCGGGCAGTGTAGGGGGTCGTGCTGGGGCTGGTGTTTCAGGGTTTAGGGCAGTGCAGTGGTGTTCGGGCAGTGTAGGGGGTCGTGCTGGGGCTGGTGTTTCAGGGTTTAGGGCAGTGCAGTGGTGTTCGGGCAGTGTAGGGGGTCGTGCTGGGGCTGGTGTTTCAGGGTTTAGGGCAGTGCAGTGGTGTTCGGGCAGTGTAGGGGGTCGTGCTGGGGGTGGTGTTTCAGGGTTTAGGGCAGTGCAGTGGTGTTCGGGCAGTGTAGGGGGTCTTGCTGGGGCTGGTGTTTCAGGGTTTAGGGCAGTGCAGTGGTGTTCGGGCAGTGTAGGGGGTCGTGCTGGGGCTGGTGTTTCAGGGTTTAGGGCAGTGCAGTGGTGTTCGGGCAGTGTAGGGGGTCGTGCTGGGGTTGGTGTTTCAGGGTTTAGGGCAGTGCAGTGGTGTTCGGGCAGTGTAGGGGGTCTTGCTGGGGGTGGTGTTTCAGGGTTTAGGGCAGTGCAGTGGTGTTCGGGCAGTGTAAGGGGTCGTGCTGGGGTTGGTGTTTCAGGGTTTAGGGCAGTGCAGTGGTGTTCGGGCAGTGTAGGGGGTCGTGCTGGGGGTAGTGTTTCAGGGTTTAGGGCAGTGCAGTGGTGTTCGGGCAGTGTAGGGGGTCGTGCTGGGGGTGGTGTTTCAGGGTTTAGGGCAGTGCAGTGGTGTTCGGGCAGTGTAGGGGGTCGTGCTGGGGGTGGTGTTTCAGGGTTTAGGGCAGTGCAGTGGTGTTCGGGCAGTGTAGGGGGTCGTGCTGGGGCTGGTGTTTCAGGGTTTAGGGCAGTGCAGTGGTGTTCGGGCAGTGTAGGGGGTCGTGCTGGGGCTGGTGTTTCAGGGTTTAGGGCAGTGCAGTGGTGTTCGGGCAGTGTAGGGGGTCGTGCTGGGGCTGGTGTTTCAGGGTTTAGGGCAGTGCAGTGGTGTTCGGGCAGTGTAGGGGGTCGTGCTGGGGCTGGTGTTTCAGGGTTTAGGGCAGTGCAGTGGTGTTCGGGCAGTGTAGGGGGTCGTGCTGGGGGTGGTGTTTCAGGGTTTAGGGCAGTGCAGTGGTGTTCGGGCAGTGTAGGGGGTCTTGCTGGGGGTGGTGTTTCAGGGTTTAGGGCAGTGCAGTGGTGTTCGGGCAGTGTAGGGGGTCTTGCTGGGGCTGGTGTTTCAGGGTTTAGGGCAGTGCAGTGGTGTTCGGGCAGTGTAGGGGGTCGTGCTGGGGCTGGTGTTTCAGGGTTTAGGGCAGTGCAGTGGTGTTCGGGCAGTGTAGGGGGTCATGCTGGGTGTGGTGTTTCAGGGTTTAGGGCAGTGCAGTGGTGTTCGGGCAGTGTAGGGGGTCATGCTGGGGGTGGTGTTTCAGGGTTTAGGGCAGTGCAGTGGTGTTCGGGCAGTGTAGGGGGTCGTGCTGGGGGTGGTGTTTCAGGGTTTAGGGCAGTGCAGTGGTGTTCGGGCAGTGTAGGGGGTCGTGCTGGGGGTAGTGTTTCAGGGTTTAGGGCAGTGCAGTGGTGTTCGGGCAGTGTAGGGGGTCGTGCTGGGGGTGGTGTTTCAGGGTTTAGGGCAGTGCAGTGGTGTTCGGGCAGTGTAGGGGGTCGTGCTGGGGGTGGTGTTTCAGGGTTTAGGGCAGTGCAGTGGTGTTCGGGCAGTGTAGGGGGTCGTGCTGGGGGTGGTGTTTCAGGGTTTAGGGCAGTGCAGTGGTGTTCGGGCAGTGTAGGGGGTCGTGCTGGGGCTGGTGTTTCAGGGTTTAGGGCAGTGCAGTGGTGTTCGGGCAGTGTAGGGGGTCGTGCTGGGGCTGGTGTTTCAGGGTTTAGGGCAGTGCAGTGGTGTTCGGGCAGTGTAGGGGGTCGTGCTGGGGCTGGTGTTTCAGGGTTTAGGGCAGTGCAGTGGTGTTCGGGCAGTGTAGGGGGTCGTGCTGGGGCTGGTGTTTCAGGGTTTAGGGCAGTGCAGTGGTGTTCGGGCAGTGTAGGGGGTACGTGCTGGCGGTGGTGTTTCAGGGTTTAGGGCAGTGCAGTGGTGTTCGGGCAGTGTAGGGGGTCTTGCTGGGGCTGGTGTTTCAGGGTTTAGGGCAGTGCAGTGGTGTTCGGGCAGTGTAGGGGGTCATGCTGGGGCTGGTGTTTCAGGGTTTAGGGCAGTGCAGTGGTGTTCGGGCAGTGTAGGGGGTCGTGCAGGGGGTGGTGTTTCAGGGTTTAGGGCAGTGCAGTGGTGTTCGGGCAGTGTAGGGGGTCTTGCTGGGGGTGGTGTTTCAGGGTTTAGGGCAGTGCAGTGGTGTTCGGGCAGTGTAGGGGGTCTTGCTGGGGTTGGTGTTTCAGGGTTTAGGGCAGTGCAGTGGTGTTCGGGCAGTGTAGGGGGTCGTGCTGGGGGTGGTGTTTCAGGGTTTAGGGCAGTGCAGTGGTGTTCGGGCAGTGTAGGGGGTCGTGCTGGGGGTGGTGTTTCAGGGTTTAGGGCAGTGCAGTGGTGTTCGGGCAGTGTAGGGGGTCGTGCTGGGGGTGGTGTTTCAGGGTTTAGGGCAGTGCAGTGGTGTTCGGGCAGTGTAGGGGGTCGTGCTGGGGCTGGTGTTTCAGGGTTTAGGGCAGTGCAGTGGTGTTCGGGCAGTGTAGGGGGTCGTGCTGGGGCTGGTGTTTCAGGGTTTAGGGCAGTGCAGTGGTGTTCAGGCAGTGTAGGGGGTCGTGCTGGGGCTGGTGTTTCAGGGTTTAGGGCAGTGCAGTGGTGTTCGGGCAGTGTAGGGGGTCGTGCTGGGGCTGGTGTTTCAGGGTTTAGGGCAGTGCAGTGCTGTTCGGGCAGTGTAGGGGGTCGTGCTGGGGGTGGTGTTTCAGGGTTTAGGAAAGTGCAGTGGTGTTCGGGCAGTGTAGGGGGTCGTGCTGGGGGTGGTGTTTTAGGGTTTAGGGCAGAGCAGTGGTGTTCGGGCAGTGTAGGGGGTCGTGCTGGGGCTGGTGTTTCAGGGTTTAGGGCAGTGCAGTGGTGTTCGGGCAGTGTAGGGGGTCGTGCTGGGGGTGGTGTTTCAGGGTTTAGGGCAGTGCAGTGGTGTTCGGGCAGTGTAGGGGGTCATGCTGGGGGTGGTGTTTCAGGGTTTAGGGCAGTGCAGTGGTGTTCGGGCAGTGTAGGGGGTCGTGCTGGGGGTGGTGTTTCAGGGTTTAGGGCAGTGCAGTGGTGTTCGGGCAGTGTAGGGGGTCTTGCTGGAGGTGGTGTTTCAGGGTTTAGGGCAGTGCAGTGGTGTTCGGGCAGTGTAGGGGGTCTTGCTGGGGGTGGTGTTTCAGGGTTTAGGGCAGTGCAGTGGTGTTCGGGCAGTGTAGGGGGTCGTGCTGGGGGTGGTGTTTCAGGGTTTAGGGCAGTGCAGTGGTGTTCGGGCAGTGTAGGGGGTCTTGCTGGGGGTGGTGTTTCAGGGTTTAGGGCAGTGCAGTGGTGTTCGGGCAGTGTAGGGGGTCTTGCTGGGGGTAGTGTTTCAGGGTTTAGGGCAGTGCAGTGGTGTTCGGGCAGTGTAGGGGGTCGTGCTGGGGCTGGTGTTTCAGGGTTTAGGGCAGTGCAGTGGTGTTCGGGCAGTGTAGGGGGTCGTGCTGGGGCTGGTGTTTCAGGGTTTAGGGCAGTGCAGTGGTGTTCGGGCAGTGTAGGGGGTCGTGCTGGGGGTGGTGTTTCAGGGTTTAGGGCAGTGCAGTGGTGTTCGGGCAGTGTAGGGGGTCGTGCTGGGGGTGGTGTTTCAGGGTTTAGGGCAGTGCAGTGGTGTTCGGGCAGTGTAGGGGGTCGTGCTGGGGGTGGTGTTTCAGGGTTTAGGGCAGTGCAGTGGTGTTCGGGCAGTGTAGGGGGTCGTGCTGGGGGTGGTGTTTCAGGGTTTAGGGCAGTGCAGTGGTGTTCGGGCAGTGTAAGGGGTCGTGCTGGGGGTGGTGTTTCAGGTTTAGGGCAGTGTAGGGGTCGTGCAGGGGTGGTGTTTCAGGGTTTAGGGCAGTGCAGTGGTGTTCGGGCAGTGTAGGGGGTCTTGCTGGGGGTGGTGTTTCAGGGTTTAGGTGCAGTGGTGTTCGGGCAGTGTAGGGGGTCTTGCTGGGGGTGGTGTTTCAGGGTTTAGGGCAGTGCAGTGGTGTTCGGGCAGTGTAGGGGGTCATGCTGGGGGTGGTGTTTCAGGGTTTAGGGCAGTGCAGTGGTGTTCGGGCAGTGTAGGGGGTCTTGCTGGGGCTGGTGTTTCAGGGTTTAGGGCAGTGCAGTGGTGTTCGGGCAGTGTAGGGGGTCTTGCTGGGGGTGGTGTTTCAGGGTTTAGGGCAGTGCAGTGGTGTTCGGGCAGTGTAGGGGGTCTTGCTGGGGGTGGTGTTTCAGGGTTTAGGGCAGTGCAGTGGTGTTCGGGCAGTGTAGGGGTCTTGCTGGGGGTGGTGTTTCAGGGTTTAGGGCAGTGCAGTGGTGTTCGGGCAGTGTAGGGGGTCGTGCTGGGGGTGGTGTTTCAGGGTTTAGGGCAGTGCAGTGGTGTTCGGGCAGTGTAGGGGGTCGTGCTGGGGGTGGTGTTTCAGGGTTTAGGGCAGTGCAGTGGTGTTCGGGCAGTGTAGGGGGTCGTGCTGGGGCTGGTGTTTCAGGGTTTAGGGCAGTGCAGTGGTGTTCGGGCAGTGTAGGGGTCGTGCTGGGGCTGGTGTTTCAGGGTTTAGGGCAGTGCAGTGGTGTTCGGGCAGTGTAGGGGGTCTTGCTGGGGGTGGTGTTTCAGGGTTTAGGGCAGTGCAGTGGTGTTCGGGCAGTGTAGGGGGTCTTGCTGGGGCTGGTGTTTCAGGGTTTAGGGCAGTGCAGTGGTGTTCGGGCAGTGTAGGGGGTCATGCTGGGGCTGGTGTTTCAGGGTTTAGGGCAGTGCAGTGGTGTTCGGGCAGTGTAGGGGGTCTTGCTGGGGCTGGTGTTTCAGGGTTTAGGGCAGTGCAGTGGTGTTCGGGCAGTGTAGGGGGTCTTGCTGGGGGCTGGTGTTTCAGGGTTTAGGGCAGTGCAGTGGTGTTCGGGCAGTGTAGGGGGTCGTGCTGGGGGTGGTGTTTCAGGGTTTAGGGCAGTGCAGTGGTGTTCGGGCAGTGTAGGGGGTCGTGCTGGGGGTGGTGTTTCAGGGTTTAGGGCAGTGCAGTGGTGTTCGGGCAGTGTAGGGGGTCTTGCTGGGGCTGGTGTTTCAGGGTTTAGGGCAGTGCAGTGGTGTTCGGGCAGTGTAGGGGGTCGTGCTGGGGCTGGTGTTTCAGGGTTTAGGGCAGTGCAGTGGTGTTCGGGCAGTGTAGGGGGTCTTGCTGGGGGTGGTGTTTCAGGGTTTAGGGCAGTGCAGTGGTGTTCGGGCAGTGTAGGGGGTCTTGCTGGGGCTGGTGTTTCAGGGTTTAGGGCAGTGCAGTGGTGTTCGGGCAGTGTAGGGGGTCTTGCTGGGGCTGGTGTTTCAGGGTTTAGGGCAGTGCAGTGGTGTTCGGGCAGTGTAGGGGGTCTTGCTGGGGGTGGTGTTTCAGGGTTTAGGGCAGTGCAGTGGTGTTCGGGCAGTGTAGGGGGTCGTGCTGGGGCTGGTGTTTCAGGGTTTAGGGCAGTGCAGTGGTGTTCGGGCAGTGTAGGGGGTCGTGCTGGGGGTGGTGTTTCAGGGTTTAGGGCAGTGCAGTGGTGTTCGGGCAGTGTAGGGGGTCGTGCTGGGGGTGGTGTTTCAGGGTTTAGGGCAGTGCAGTGGTGTTCGGGCAGTGTAGGGGGTCGTGCTGGGGGTGGTGTTTCAGGGTTTAGGGCAGTGCAGTGGTGTTCGGGCAGTGTAGGGGGTCGTGCTGGGGGTGGTGTTTCAGGGTTTAGGGCAGTGCAGTGGTGTTCGGGCAGTGTAGGGGGTCGTGCTGGGGCTGGTGTTTCAGGGTTTAGGGCAGTGCAGTGGTGTTCGGGCAGTGTAGGGGGTCGTGCTGGGGCTGGTGTTTCAGGGTTTAGGGCAGTGCAGTGGTGTTCGGGCAGTGTAGGAGGTCGTGCTGGGGATGGTGTTTCAGGGTTTAGGGCAGAGCAGTGGTGTTCGGGCAGTGTAGGGGTCGTGCTGGGGGTAGTGTTTTAGGGTTTAGGGCAGAGCAGTGGTGTTCGGGCAGAGTAGAGGGTCGAGCTGGGGGTGGTGTTTCAGCGTTTAGGGCAGTGCAGTGGTGTTCGGGCAGTGTAGGGGGTCGTGCTGGGGGTGGTGTTTCAGGGTTTAGGGCAGTGCAGTGGTGTTCGGGCAGTGTAGGGGTCTTGCTGGGGGTGGTGTTTCAGGGTTTAGGGCAGTGCAGTGGTGTTCGGGCAGTGTAGGGGGTCTTGCTGGGGCTGGTGTTTCAGGGTTTAGGGCAGTGCAGTGGTGTTCGGGCAGTGTAGGGGGTCTTGCTGGGGCTGGTGTTTCAGGGTTTAGGGCAGTGCAGTGGTGTTCGGGCAGTGTAGGGGGTCTTGCTGGGGGTGGTGTTTCAGGGTTTAGGGCAGTGCAGTGGTGTTCGGGCAGTGTAGGGGGTCATGCTGGGGGTGGTGTTTCAGGGTTTAGGGCAGTGCAGTGGTGTTCGGGCAGTGTAGGGGGTCGTGCAGGGGTGGTGTTTCAGGGTTTAGGGCAGTGCAGTGGTGTTCGGGCAGTGTAGGGGGTCTTGCTGGGGGTGGTGTTTCAGGGTTTAGGGGTGCAGTGGTGTTCGGGCAGTGTAGGGGGTCTTGCTGGGGGTGGTGTTTCAGGGTTTAGGGCAGTGCAGTGGTGTTCGGGCAGTGTAGGGGGTCTTGCTGGGGGTAGTGTTTCAGGGTTTAGGGCAGTGCAGTGGTGTTCGGGCAGTGTAGGGGGTCGTGCTGGGGGTGGTGTTTCAGGGTTTAGGGCAGTGCAGTGGTGTTCGGGCAGTGTAGGGGGTCATGCTGGGGGTGGTGTTTCAGGGTTTAGGGCAGTGCAGTGGTGTTCGGGCAGTGTAGGGGGTCGTGCTGGGGGTGGTGTTTCAGGGTTTAGGGCAGTGCAGTGGTGTTCGGGCAGTGTAGGGGGTCGTGCTGGGGGTGGTGTTTCAGGGTTTAGGGCAGTGCAGTGGTGTTCGGGCAGTGTAGGGGTCTTGCTGGGGGTGGTGTTTCAGGGTTTAGGGCAGTGCAGTGGTGTTCGGGCAGTGTAGGGGGTCGTGCTGGGGCTGGTGTTTCAGGGTTTAGGGCAGTGCAGTGGTGTTCGGGCAGTGTAGGGGGTCATGCTGGGGCTGGTGTTTCAGGGTTTAGGGCAGTGCAGTGGTGTTCGGGCAGTGTAGGGGGTCTTGCTGGGGCTGGTGTTTCAGGGTTTAGGGCAGTGCAGTGGTGTTCGGGCAGTGTAGGGGGTCTTGCTGGGGCTGGTGTTTCAGGGTTTAGGGCAGTGCAGTGGTGTTCGGGCAGTGTAGGGGGTCGTGCTGGGGGTGGTGTTTCAGGGTTTAGGGCAGTGCAGTGGTGTTCGGGCAGTGTAGGGGGTCGTGCAGGGGGTGGTGTTTCAGGGTTTAGGGCAGTGCAGTGGTGTTCGGGCAGTGTAGGGGGTCGTGCTGGGGGTGGTGTTTCAGGGTTTAGGGCAGTGCAGTGGTGTTCGGGCAGTGTAGGGGGTCGTGCTGGGGCTGGTGTTTCAGGGTTTAGGGCAGTGCAGTGGTGTTCGGGCAGTGTAGGGGGTCGTGCTGGGGCTGGTGTTTCAGGGTTTAGGGCAGTGCAGTGGTGTTCGGGCAGTGTAGGGGGTCGTGCTGGGGCTAGTGTTTCAGGGTTTAGGGCAGTGCAGTGGTGTTCGGGCAGTGTAGGGGGTCGTGCTGGGGGTGGTGTTTCAGGGTTTAGGGCAGTGCAGTGGTGTTCGGGCAGTGTAGGGGGTCTTGCTGGGGGTGGTGTTTCAGGGTTTAGGGCAGTGCAGTGGTGTTCGGGCAGTGTAGGGGGTCGTGCTGGGGCTGGTGTTTCAGGGTTTAGGGCAGTGCAGTGGTGTTCGGGCAGTGTAGGGGGTCGTGCTGGGGTGGTGTTTCAGGGTTTAGGGCAGTGCAGAGGTGTTCGGGCAGTGTAGGGGGTCGTGCTGGGGGTGGTGTTTCAGGGTTTAGGGCAGTGCAGTGGTGTTCGGGCAGTGTAGGGGGTCGTGCTGGGGATGGTGTTTCAGGGTTTAGGGCAGTGCAGTGGTGTTCGGGCAGTGTAGGGGGTCGTGCTGGGGCTGGTGTTTCAGGGTTTAGGGCAGTGCAGTGGTGTTCGGGCAGTGTAGGGGGTCGTGCTGGGGGTGGTGTTTCAGGGTTTAGGGCAGTGCAGTGGTGTTCGGGCAGTGTAGGGGGTCGTGCTGGGGCTGGTGTTTCAGGGTTTAGGGCAGTGCAGTGGTGTTCGGGCAGTGTAGGGGGTCGTGCTGGGGGTGGTGTTTCAGGGTTTAGGGCAGTGCAGTGGTGTTCGGGCAGTGTAGGGGGTCGTGCTGGGGGTGGTGTTTCAGGGTTTAGGGCAGTGCAGTGGTGTTCGGGCAGTGTAGGGGGTCGTGCTGGGGGTGGTGTTTCAGGGTTTAGGGCAGTGCAGTGGTGTTCGGGCAGTGTAGGGGGTCGTGCTGGGGGTGGTGTTTCAGGGTTTAGGGCAGTGCAGTGGTGTTCGGGCAGTGTAGGGGGTCGTGCTGGGGGTGGTGTTTCAGGGTTTAGGGCAGTGCAGTGGTGTTCGGGCAGTGTAGGGGGTCGTGCTGGGGGTGGTGTTTCAGGGTTTAGGGCAGTGCAGTGGTGTTCGGGCAGTGTAGGGGGTCATGCTGGGGGTGGTGTTTCAGGGTTTAGGGCAGTGCAGTGGTGTTCGGGCAGTGTAGGGGGTCGTGCTGGGGGTGGTGTTTCAGGGTTTAGGGCAGTGCAGTGGTGTTCGGGCAGTGTAGGGGGTCGTGCAGGGGGTGGTGTTTCAGGGTTTAGGGCAGTGCAGTGGTGTTCGGGCAGTGTAGGGGGTCGTGCTGGGGCTGGTGTTTCAGGGTTTAGGGCAGTGCAGTGGTGTTCGGGCAGTGTAGGGGGTCGTGCTGGGGCTGGTGTTTCAGGGTTTAGGGCAGGGCAGTGGTGTTCGGGCAGTGTAGGGGGTCGTGCTGGGGGTGGTGTTTCAGGGTTTAGGGCAGTGCAGTGGTGTTCGGGCAGTGTAGGGGGTCGTGCTGGGGGTGGTGTTTCAGGGTTTAGGGCAGTGCAGTGGTGTTCGGGCAGTGTAGGGGGTCGTGCTGGGGGTGGTGTTTCAGGGTTTAGGGCAGTGCAGTGGTGTTCGGGCAGTGTAAGGGGTCGTGCAGGGGATGGTGTTTCAGGGTTTAGGGCAGTGCAGTGGTGTTCGGGCAGTGTAGGGGGTCGTGCAGGGGGTGGTGTTTCAGGGTTTAGGGCAGTGCAGTGGTGTTCGGGCAGTGTAGGGGGTCTTGCTGGCGGTGGTGTTTCAGGGTTTAGGGCAGTGCAGTGGTGTTCGGGCAGTGTAGGGGGTCGTGCAGGGGGTGGTGTTTCAGGGTTTAGGGCAGTGCAGTGGTGTTCGGGCAGTGTAGGGGGTCGTGCTGGGGCTGGTGTTTCAGGGTTTAGGGCAGTGCAGTGGTGTTCGGGCAGTGTAGGGGGTCGTGCTGGGGCTGGTGTTTCAGGGTTTAGGGCAGTGCAGTGGTGTTCGGGCAGTGTAGGGGGTCGTGCTGGGGGTGGTGTTTCAGGGTTTAGGGCAGTGCAGTGGTGTTCGGGCAGTGTAGGGGGTCATGCTGGGGCTGGTGTTTCAGGGTTTAGGGCAGTGCAGTGGTGTTCGGGCAGTGTAGGGGGTCGTGCTGGGGCTAGTGTTTCAGGGTTTAGGGCAGTGCAGTGGTGTTCGGGCAGTGTAGGGGGACGTGCTGGGGGTGGTGTTTCAGGGTTTAGGGCAGGGCAGTGGTGTTCGGGCAGTGTAGGGGGTCGTGCTGGGGGTAGTGTTTTAGGGTTTAAGGCAGAGCAGTGGTGTTCGGGCAGAGTAGGGGGTCGTGCTGGGGGTGGTGTTTAGGGTTTAGGGCAGTGCAGTGGTGTTCGGGCAGTGTAGGGGGTCGTGCTGGGGGTGGTGTTTCAGGGTTTAGGGCAGTGCAGTGGTGTTCGGGCAGTGTAAGGGGTCGTGCAGGGGGTGGTGTTTCAGGGTTTAGGGCAGTGCAGTGGTGTTCGGGCAGTGTAGGGGTCGTGCAGGGGGTGGTGTTTCAGGGTTTAGGGCAGTGCAGTGGTGTTCGGCCAGTGTAGGGGGTCTTGCTGGGGGTGGTGTTTCAGGGTTTAGTGCAGTGGTGTTCGGGCAGTGTAGGGGGTCTTGCTGTGGGTGGTGTTTCAGGGTTTAGGGCAGTGCAGTGGTGTTCGGGCAGTGTAGGGGGTCTTGCTGGGGCTGGTGTTTCAGGGTTTAGGGCAGTGCAGTGGTGTTCGGGCAGTGTAGGCGGTCGTGCTGGGGCTGGTGTTTCAGGGTTTAGGGCAGTGCAGTGGTGTTCGGGCAGTGTAGGGGGTCGTGCTGGGGCTGGTGTTTCAGGGTTTAGGGCAGTGCAGTGGTGTTCGGGCAGTGTAGGGGGTCGTGCTGGGGCTGGTGTTTCAGGGTTTAGGGCAGTGCAGTGGTGTTCGGGCAGTGTAGGGGGTCGTGCTGGGGCTGGTGTTTCAGGGTTTAGGGCAGTGCAGTGGTGTTCGGGCAGTGTAGGGGGTCGTGCTGGGGGTGGTGTTTCAGGGTTTAGGGCAGTGCAGTGGTGTTCGGGCAGTGTAGGGGGTCGTGCTGGGGCTGGTGTTTCAGGGTTTAGGGCAGTGCAGTGGTGTTCAGGCAGTGTAGGGGGTCTTGCTGGGGGTGGTGTTTCAGGGTTTAGGGCAGTGCAGTGGTGTTCGGGCAGTGTAGGGGGTCTTGCTGGGGGTGGTGTTTCAGGGTTTAGGGCAGTGCAGTGGTGTTCGGGCAGTGTAGGGGGTCGTGCTGGGGCTGGTGTTTCAGGGTTTAGGGCAGTGCAGTGGTGTTCGGGCAGTGTAGGGGGTCGTGCTGGGGCTGGTGTTTCAGGGTTTAGGGCAGTGCAGTGGTGTTTGGGCAGTGTAGGGGGTCTTGCTGGGGGTGGTGTTTCAGGGTTTAGGGCAGTGATGGTGTTCGGGCAGTGTTGGGGGTCGTGCTGGGGGTGGTGTTTCAGGGTTTAGGGCAGTGCATTGGTGTTCGGGCAGTGTAGGGGGTCTTGCTGGGGCTGGTGTTTCAGGGTTTAGGGCAGTGCAGTGGTGTTCGGGCAGTGTAGGGTGGTCGTGCTGGGGCTGGTGTTTCAGGGTTTAGGGCAGGGCAGTGGTGTTCGGGCAGTGTAGGGGGTCGTGCTGGGGCTGGTGTTTCAGGGTTTAGGGCAGTGCAGTGGTGTTCGGGCAGTGTAGGGGTGTCGTGCTGGGGGTGGTGTTTCAGGGTTTAGGGCAGTGCAGTGGTGTTCGGGCAGTGTAGGGGGTCATGCATGGGGGTGGTGTTTCAGGGTTTAGGGCAGTGCAGTGGTGTTCGGGCAGTGTAGGGGGTCGTGCTGGGGCTGGTGTTTCAGGGTTTAGGGCAGTGCAGTGGTGTTCGGGCAGTGTAGGGGGTCATGCTGGGGCTGGTGTTTCAGGGTTTAGGGCAGTGCAGTGGTGTTCGGGCAGTGTAGGGGGTCGTGCTGGGGCTGGTGTTTCAGGGTTTAGGGCAGGGCAGTGGTGTTCGGGCAGTGTAGGGGGTCGTGCTGGGGCTGGTGTTTCAGGGTTTAGGGCAGTGCAGTGGTGTTCGGGCAGTGTAGGGGGTCGTGCTGGGGGTGGTGTTTCAGGGTTTAGGGCAGTGCAGTGGTGTTCGGGCAGTGTAGGGGGTCGTGCTGGGGCTGGTGTTTCAGGGTTTAGGGCAGAGCAGTGGTGTTTGGGCAGTGTAGGGGGTCGTGCTGGGGGTGGTGTTTCAGGGTTTAGGGCAGTGCAGTGGTGTTCGGGCAGTGTAGGGGGTCGTGCTGGGGTTGGTGTTTCAGGGTTTAGGCAGTGCAGTGGTGTTCGGGCAGTGTAGGGGGTCTTGCTGGGGGTGATGTTTCAGGGTTTAGGGCAGTGCAGTGGTGTTCGGGCAGTGTAGGGGGTCTTGCTGGGGGTAGTGTTTCAGGGTTTAGGGCAGTGCAGTGGTGTTCGGGCAGTGTAGGGGGTCGTGCTGGGGGTGGTGTTTCAGGGTTTAGGGCAGTGCAGTGGTGTTCGGGCAGTGTAGGGGGTCGTGCAGGGGGTGGTGTTTCAGGGTTTAGGGCAGTGCAGTGGTGTTCGGGCAGTGTAGGGGGTCGTGCTGGGGGTGGTGTTTCAGGGTTTAGGGCAGTGCAGTGGTGTTCGGGCAGTGTAGGGGGTCTTGCTGGGGTTGGTGTTTCAGGGTTTAGGGCAGTGCAGTGGTGTTCGGGCAGTGTAGGGGGTCGTGCTGGGGGTGGTGTTTCAGGGTTTAGGGCAGTGCAGTGGTGTTCCGGCAGTGTAGGAGGTCGTGCTGGGGGTGGTGTTTCAGGGTTTAGGGCAGTGCAGTGGTGTTCGGGCAGTGTAGGGGGTCGTGCTGGGGGTGGTGTTTCAGGGTTTAGGGCAGTGCAGTGGTGTTCGGGCAGTGTAGGGTGTCGTGCTGAGGGGTGGTGTTTCAGGGTTTAGGGCAGTGCAGTGGTGTTCGGGCAGTGTAGGGGGTCTGTGCAGGGGGTGGTGTTTCAGGGTTTAGGGCAGTGCAGTGGTGTTTGGGCAGTGTAGGGGTCGTGCAGGGGGTGGTGTTTCAGGGTTTAGGGCAGTGCAGTGGTGTTCGGGCAGTGTAGGGGGTCTTGCTGGGGGTGGTGTTTCAGGGTTTAGGGCAGTGCAGTGGTGTTCGGGCAGTGTAGAGGGTCTTGCTGGGGGTGGTGTTTCAGGGTTTAGGGCAGTGTAGTGGTGTTCGGGCAGTGTAGGGGGTCTTCCTGGGGCTGGTGTTTCAGGGTTTAGGGCAGTGCAGTGGTGTTTGGGCAGTGTAGGGGGTCGTGCTGGGGCTGGTGTTTCAGGGTTTAGGGCAGTGCAGTGGTGTTCGGGCAGTGTACGGGGTTGTGCTGGGGCTGGTGTTTCAGGGTTTAGGGCAGTGCAGTGGTGTTCGGGCAGTGTAGGGGGTCGTGCTGGGGGTGGTGTTTCAGGGTTTAGGGCAGTGCAGTGGTGTTCGGGCAGTGTAGGGGGTCGTGCTGGGGCTGGTGTTTCAGGGTTTAGGGCAGTGCAGTGGTGTTCGGGCAGTGTAAGGGGTCGTGCTGGGGGTGGTGTTTCAGGGTTTAGGGCAGTGCAGTGGTGTTCGGGCAGTGTAGGGGGTCGTGCTGGGGGTGGTGTTTCAGGGTTTAGGGCAGTGCAGTGGTGTTCGGGCAGTGTAGGGGGTCGTGCTGGGGCTGGTGTTTCAGGGTTTAGGGCAGTGCAGTGGTGTTCGGGCAGTGTAGGGGGTCGTGCTGGGGGTGGTGTTTCAGGGTTTAGGGCAGTGCAGTGGTGTTCGGGCAGTGTAGGGGGTCATGCTGGGGGTGGTGTTTCAGGGTTTAGGGCAGTGCAGTGGTGTTCGGGCAGTGTAGGGGGTCATGCTGGGGCTGGTGTTTCAGGGTTTAGGGCAGTGCAGTGGTGTTCGGGCAGTGTAGGGGGTCGTGCTGGGGGTGGTGTTTCAGGGTTTAGGGCAGTGCAGTGGTGTTCGGGCAGTGTAGGGGGTCGTGCAGGGGGTGGTGTTTCAGGGTTTAGGGCAGTGCAGTGGTGTTTGGGCAGTGTAGGGGTCGTGCTGGGGCTGGTGTTTCAGGGTTTAGGGCAGTGCAGTGGTGTTCGGGCAGTGTAGGGGTCTGTGCTGGGGGTGGTGTTTCAGGGTTTAGGGCAGTGCAGTGGTGTTCGGGCAGTGTAGGGGGTCTTGCTGGGGGTGGTGTTTCAGGGTTTAGGGCAGTGCAGTGGTGTTCGGGCAGTGTAGGGGTCATGCTGGGGGTGGTGTTTTAGGGTTTAGGGCAGTGCAGTGGTGTTCGGGCAGTGTAGGGGGTCGTGCAGGGGTGGTGTTTCAGGGTTTAGGGCAGTGCAGTGGTGTTCGGGCAGTGTAGGGGGTCGTGCTAGGGTATGTGTTTCAGGGTTTAGGGCAGTGCAGTGGTGTTCGGGCAGTGTAGGGGGTCGTGCTGGGCGTAGTGTTTTAGGGTTTAAGGTAGTGCAGTGGTGTTTGGGTAGTGTAGGGGGTCATGCTGGGGGCAGTGTTTTAGGGTTTAGGGTAGTGCAGTGGTGCTTCGGGTAGTGTAGGGGGTCGTGCTGGGGGTAGTGTTTTAGGGTTTAGGGTAGTGCAGTGGTGTTTGTGCAGTGTAGGGGGTCTGCAGGGGTGTGTTTCAGGGTTTAGGTGCAGTGGTGTTTGGGTAGTGTAGGGGGTCGTGCTGGGGGTAGTGTTTTAGGATTTAGGTCAGTGCAGTGGTGTTGGGGTAGTGTTTTAGGGTTTAGGGTAGTGCAGTGGTGTTCGGGCAGTGTAGGGGGTCGTGCTGGGGCTAGTGTTTCAGGGTTTAGGATAGTGCAGTGGTGCTTGTGTAGTGTAGGGGGTCGTGCTGGGGTAGTGTTTTAGGGTTTAGGGTAGTGCAGTGGTGTTTTTGTAGTGTAGGGGGGGTCATGTTTTAAGATGCAACGCTCCAATACCTGACCAGTCTGCACTACATAAAACTGCAAAAAAACTAAAAATAAAAAGTGTTTTGCACACTTTTGTCATTGGGCTATATGTGGGCTACATCTGGGTAATATTTGTGCTACATTTGGGCTCTTTTTTACTGGTGGCCATCTTGGAAGACTTCTTTGTTATGAAGTTTCCTAATTTCCTCATTTACTGCAGTCTCCTCAGTAGGAAATGTTTTCAGTTTTTACTTTGATTCCATCAAGAAGGCATTCAGATGTGTCACACATTTGCCATAAATTCAGAATGTTATTACTCTAGTTGTTCATTAGATCACTGTAGTAAAAGCTACTGCTCACCAAGGAGTTAACTGGAAGTCTACTGCTGGTATTGAAAGTGATTGTTTCAGTCTGCATGTCAGAATTTTCTAATGAAATAGAAGAGGATTTGAGATCTCACTTAAAACATGCACAAAATTTTCTTTTTGCAGCACTAACCATAATTTCTATGGCAAAATGAACCCCCTCATTTTGTTCCTTTTTAAATTAAATGTTTTAAGTGTTACCAGTTTATTCCAATCAAGATGGCTTCAGGTGTGCCATACTTTTGTCATAAGTAAGACTGTTAGCGCTCTAGTTGTTCTTTAGAACACTCTGGGAAGCTGCAGTAGAACACAAAGGCATC
This sequence comes from Calotriton arnoldi, assembly GCA_963921515.1. NCBI lineage: Eukaryota > Metazoa > Chordata > Amphibia > Caudata > Salamandridae > Calotriton > Calotriton arnoldi. Next base: position 7,529 of record CAWUFW010026207.1, on the reverse strand, counting down.
AACTGACAGGCTGCTCCTGTTGAAATATAACAGGAAGATATTTGAGATCACACTTGAAACATGTCCTAATTTTTCTTTTGCAGCACTAACCATAATTTCTATGGCAAAATGAACCCCCTCATTTTGTTCCTTTTTAAATTAAATGTTTTAAGTGTTACCAGTTTATTCCAATCAAGATGGCTTCAGGTGTGCCATACTTTTTGTCATAAGTAAGGCTGTTAGCACTCTAGTTGTTCTTTAGAACACTCTGGGAAGCTGCAGTAGAACACAAAGGCATCAACTGACAGGCTGCTCCTGTTGAAATATAACAGGAAGATATTTGAGATCTCACTTAAAACATGTCCTAATTTTTCTTTCTACAGCACTAACCATAATTTCTATGGCAAAATGAACTCCCTCATTTTGTTCCTTTTTAAATTAAATGTTTTAAGTGTTACCAGTTTATTCCAATCAAGATGGCTTCAGGTGTGCCATACTTTTGTCATAAGTAAGACTGTTAGCGCTCTAGTTGTTCTTTAGAACACTCTGGGAAGCTGCAGTAGAACACAAAGGCATCAACTGACAGGCTGCTCCTGTTGAAATATAACAGGAAGATATTTGAGATCACACTTGAAACATGTCCTAATTTTTCTTTCTACAGCACTAACCATAATTTCTATGGCAAAATGAACTCCCTCATTTTGTTCCTTTTTAAATTAAATGTTTTAAGTGTTACCAGTTTATTCCAATCAAGATGGCTTCAGGTGTGCCATACTTTTGTCATAAGTAAGACTGTTAGCGCTCTAGTTGTTCTTTAGAACACTCTGGGAAGCTGCAGTAGAACACAAAGGCATCAACTGACAGGCTGCTCCTGTTGAAATATAACAGGAAGATATTTGAGATCACACTTGAAACATGTCCTAATTTTTCTTTCTACAGCACTAACCATAATTTCTATGGCAAAATGAACTCCCTCATTTTGTTCCTTTTTAAATTAAATGTTTTAAGTGTTACCAGTTTATTCCAATCAAGATGGCTTCAGGTGTGCCATACTTTTGTCATAAGTAAGGCTGTTAGCACTCTAGTTGTTCTTTAGAACACTCTGGGAAGCTGCAGTAGAACACAAAAAGGAATCAACTGACAGTCTCTGCCCTTGTTGGATGTACATGTTTTACTGAGAATGTCAGACTTCATTCTCACATGACTGAGAAAGATAAATGTGAATTTACAGAAAATATGCTCTCATTTTAGCTTCTGGGGCACCTTCCAAAACTGTATGGGACAAGCATGTGAAAATAGTTTTCTCTCAAACATGATTCATGATATCCCAGCAGAAGGTTTTTCACAGGGTAAAATCACCTTAGAACACACCACAATTCCTGAAATTAGTATGGTACCATCAACAAATGAATTCTAATGTAACTAAAGTCTGTTATCACCCTTTATAGTTCTCCTTTTGGTAACCCTCAAAATCTTCGATTCACTACAATGCATTTCAATGGGGTACTATCATTTATATTGGTCCCAAGATGGCTGCCAGCAATTCCAGGATGAAGTGCTGACAGCCAATGCAGATCTCACGATGACATGTGTGGTTAGGCTCCGCCCAGATATATGTGTTTTTACTTTTTGATTTTCTCAGCAACTACTGAACGGATTTACACCATTTAACAAAAAGGGTTCTTTTTGAACCAAGAACTATCCTCTTTTGCCAAATTTGGTGTAATTCCGTTCAGCAGCTCGGGCTGTAGCCGTGTCTAAAGTTTCCTATGGGAAAATGAATGGGGAAAACACGTTTTGGGACCCCCCTTTTTCTCGGCCCCCGCTTGACGAATCACCCTGAGACTTTCAGGGTAGGAGCGGACCGGAGCGGGCCATAAAGTTTGAAAATTTCGCGAAGATTCGTCAACCGACGTAAGAGTTATTTCAAATAGAATGTCGCGGATTTCCTATGGAAAATAGGTCCTAACTATAACTATATACTGGCGACCGCCAGTAGATATATAACCTACTGGCGGTCGCCAGTGGGTAGTTATAGTTAGGACCTAGTTTCCATAGGAAAAGCGTTTTTGATTGCCAATATCTTTGGCGACGTTTGACGAATCTTCGTGAAATTTTCCAAAAAATAGGGCCGGAACGCTCAGTTTGTGTGTTGAAAGTTTCGGGGTGATTCCTGGAAGCGGGAGCCGAGAAAAGGGAGGTCCCAAAGCGCGTTTTCTCCATGTTATTTTCCATAGGAAACTTTATTACAGGCTACAGCCCGACCTGCTGAACGGAATTACACCAAATTTGGCTAAAAAGGTAGGTCTTGGTTTAGCGTGCACCCTTTTTCTTAAACGGTGTAAATCCGTTCAGTAGTTCCTGAGAAATTTAAAAAAGAAAAATATCGATATTCGAGCACCGAGGAGGAGTCGCGAACCCTCCCGAGCACGAGCTCAATTCTGATTGGCTGCCAACACTCCAAACCAGGAAGTGTTGGCAGCCATCTTGTGACTCGGTAACCCAGTCACAAGAAAACAGAAAAATAAAGGTTAAAAAACAAGAAAAGGGGTCAGGGAAGAAACACCCTGACCCCCTAGGCCTGCTCAACCCCCAGGGCTAAAAAAAGACTTTTTTTTAAAACAAAAATCGGCCGAATTCGCGCTGGGGTCGCAAATCCGGCCGAGAAAATAAAAAAAAACGAAGCGCGGGCTCCCACGCTTCCTTTTTGAAAGCCCCCGGGTGGGCCAGGTCCCGGGGGCCCTCACCAATTAATTTGCGCCCCAGGGACCGCCACCTCCCCGGGGCTTATTTAATTGTATGCGGGGGGCACTGTGGCCCCCCGCAGCTCCGGGGACCACCACCTCCCCGGGGCTTTAAAAAAAAATGCGTGGGGGGACCCAATCCCCCCCACGCTGCCCTGGGGACCGCCAACTCCCCGGGGCTCTGTTTTAAAATTAAAATGATGTGTGGGGGGGGAGAGCCCCCCCACACGCACCGGGGACCACCACCTCCCCGGGGCACATACTGATTTAAAGTGCAGGGGTCAGTAGTGGACTCCCTGGCCCCGGAGCACAAGAGGACCTCATCATCCCACCAGCAGTGCACCGGAAGCCGCGTTTGCAGAGTGGTGTAAAAGGGCGTGGCCTCGGACCACCTCTCTACAACGCAGCTCTGTGGCGCATACTGGAGGTACCTGGTGGGCTAGTTGGCCCCCAGGGACCCTCAGGATTGAAGGGGACTTAATCCCCCAATTTACAACGCGCCAGGGGGCGTGTTTGCACACTTGTTATATCAGGCCCCTCCTTGCACCACTGTGCAAACGAGCCCCCTGGCACGTTGTAAGTTGGGGGATTAAGTCCCCTTGAATCCTGAGGGTCCCTGGGGGCCAACTAGCCCACCAGGTACCTCCAGTAAGCGCCACAGAGCTGCGTTGCAGAGAGGTGGTCCGAGGTCACGCCCCTTTTTACACCACTCTGCAAACGCGGCTTCCGTTGCACTGCTGGTGGGGCGTTGAGGTCCTCTTGTGTCCTGAGGACCTCAGGACACAAGTGGACTTCATCCTCCGAGCACCAGTGCGCCAGAAGCCGGGTTTGCAGCGTGGTGTAAAGGGGCGTGGCCTAGGAACACCTCTCTGCAACGCAGCTCTGTGGCGCATACTGGAGATACCTGGTGGGCTAGTTGGCCCCCAGGGACCCTCAAGATTCAAGGGGACTTAATCCCCCAACTTACAATGCGCCAGGGGGCGCCTTTGCACAGTGGTGCAGGGAGGGGGCGGGCCTGATATAACAAGTTAGCAATCCTGCTGTGTGGGACTTACTGGAGGTAATAAAAGGGATAGTTGGCCCCCAAGGTTGACATTGGGGGCTAACTATCCCTCCTGTTACCTACGCTAAATCCCACACAGTGGGATTGCTAAAAGGTGTTTGGAGGCCACGCTCACCTTTCTCCACCACTCTGCAAACGTGACTGCTTTGTTATAGTTAGAAATTAGCATTTAAAAAACCTTTGAAATTCACTGAAAAAACCATAGGTTTCAGGGACGTTATAGTTAGAAATTAGCATTTAAAAAACCTTTGAAATTCACTGAAAAAACCATAGGTTTTCAGGCACGTTATAGTTAGAAATTAGCATTTAAAAAACCTTAGAAATTCACTGAAAAAACCATAGGTTTCAGGGACGTTAGTAGTTAGTTGGACATTTCACTCGTACAAAACCAGAGAAATGCAGCCATTTTAGTTAGTTCAGCTAACTATAACTCGCGCCCCACGCAATGCACTGCTGATGACGTCACATATTACACCATTCATGACATGGTCAGTGACATCACTGATGACATCTCAAATCACATCACTGATGACATCACTGATGACATCATCCACGTGAAAATCTGATGCACCTCCTCACACCCTAATATAACCTTTGATACACCCACTCTAAAATACAGACTACCATTTTCGAAACCATAGACACACCAATACCAGTTACTACATACGCACTCACTGATTCCTACGTCTACACACACATCCACTCATTCCACCCATACAGTCACTCATACATGCAGTCACTCATCAATACAACACTATCATATGCACTCATACACCTATAGACACTCACACACCGCCACTCATCAAGAGTTACTCACACACCTAGTCAGTCATGCAAAGAATCAATCACACTTCCATTTACTCACCTACACAGTTATACACACACCACCTCACTTATTCATACAGATACTAACGCATACTTACTCTCTTATACAATCACTGATACAAGTACACACTCATCCATACAGCCACTCTCACAATCACTGACTCTCACGTATAGTCATTTATATACTCCAACTCTCACATACACTGCCTTTTACATATGTAGTTACTTGGACATGTACCACTGAGACATCCATTCACTCACCAACACACCCATACACACACACACCCACCCATGCAGCTGTATCCACATGCACTCTTGAACCCATACACCCAGTGAATCAACCACTCACACATCTAGGCAGAGTCACACACCTCCCACCCACCTACACACACACTCAGGAACCCATACAAATACTCAGGCAACCAATCAATAACCCATATAGACACTCATGTAGCTACTCACCAACCCATGCAGCAGCTTAACACAACAACAGACAGACTGATACAGACATTCACATAGTTTAGTCACTAACCCATGCATTCAGTAAGACCCATTTAATCACTCACTTATACAGTCAGTCACGCACCTACTAAATCTTCCATCCAGACACTTATACACCCACTCATTCTTCAATACACCTTGGCATATATATAAAACATATTTAAACTTTATAGAAACACACAGTCACTGGATGATGTCATCAGTGATGTCATCAGTGATGTCACTGACCATGTCATAAATGATGTAATATGTGACGTCATCCAGCAGTGCTTTGCGGGGGCGCGAGTTATAGTTAGCTGAACTAACTAGAACAGCAGAATTCTCTCTGGTTTTGTACAAGTGAAATGTCCAACTAACTATAACGTCCCTGAAACCTATGGTTTTTTTCAGTAAATTTCGAAGGTTTTTTTAAATGCTAATTTCTAACTATAACGTGCCTGAAACCTATGGTTTTTTCAGTGAATTTCAAAGGTTTTTTAAATGCTAATTTCTAACTATAACGTCCCTGAAACCTATGTTTTTTTCAGTGAATTTCAAAGGTTTTTTTAAATGCTAATTTCTTACTATAACGTGCTTGAAACCTATGGTTTTTTTCAGTGAATTTCTAAGGTTTTTTAAATGCTAATTTCTAACTATAACGTGCCTGAAACCTATGGTTTTTTCAGTGAATATATATATATTCATATTAAGATTTTATACTTACCTGCTAAATACTTACTTTTTTGTGGTAAAGGCATATGCGTGATAAAAGGCATGCATGGTAAAAAATGTGGTAGTTATAATGGCCGCGTTGTTAAGGCATGCGTGGTTCCATCATACAACCGGACAAGTTGATCTGTTTAGCTGAAAAACAGTGGCCCTAGACACGAGTCAGTGCCTTAATTGCTGGTACTGTTAATTCAAGGAAACTCACACATGTGGGTGCTGTAGTACTGATTTGGTATGGTAGAATGAGTTTGGGAGATGGTTCCACCAAAACTTACTTTGTTCTTCTTTGAGTGAGAGCCACTTAACATCCACAAGTCTGTTCTGTGAGACTGTCAAAGTATTGACACGTGCCATTAAGGTTTATCACCGAGACTTGCATCTAGAGATTTCAATGTAGCCCTATCTTGCGCTTGCTGTGTGGACGGGTGGTTCTTCACCAGACTTATAAGTGTCTAGGGAATTGGGCCCGATCTCAGGAGCTGGGCATGTTTTCTTGGAGTTCAAACAATCATCCATTTCCCGAATGCACCAACAGACTTGAATGTTTCCTTTGCTTTCTACTCAATTTTCAGCTCATTTTTACTGTTGGGTTGGCCTGTCTTCAGGAGGGAAAGGTATCTTGAACTTGTGTGCCATGTGGTGATTTTGCATTGGACTACAATGGAAGGGATTTCGATGTCAGATGTTGATTCTTTGGTCTGTGGTGGTGAAATGGAGCCAACTGGCAAACAAAGTGGATAAGGAGGGGTTCTTTCGAGTGGGTGATTGTGTAGACAGTGTAACCTTTGTTGCTGAGGGACTGTGTGTCAGAAAGCACTAACCTTGTACTCTTCCACCGCTCACCTCAAACACTATTGGCTCCACACAGGATGATATGAGACAAAACTCATAGAACTGAGGAAGAGGAAATGGGATAGGAGAGAAAACAAGCATCAGATACCACTTTTTTGCCCCATCTTTGTGCTGAGCACTGACACCTGCAGGTTGAAATGGATACAATAAGATTTTTATAACCTCGTCATGAATGTTCACCATCTAACTCTCACAGTGATATACCTTGAAGTTATCTCTGTATAACCAACTCTGTGTCCTTGATATGAAGCGGACTTATATGAAAACAGAAATGCTGAAAGGTATAAGTAACCAAGTGAATGCATCTTAACCTTCCTATCTATTGATAAAATAACTACCTTCAGCTTCAAATGTACGTGCCTTCTCACAGGGATGGGCTTCACCAGTCATAGTTAGCAGCACTAACTCAGATCTTGCATCCCCGCCTATGCACTGCTTATGACCTGACATACATCACTCATGATTTATTCTATTTCATAATTTATGACATCTCAAATGACATCACTGATGACATTATCCAAACTTCACTTTCACACATATTGCTCACTAAATTAGTATGACATTAGAGGCCTGACAGTAAATACAAAATAGCTCAGAAGAAAATCACCCATTACTAATTCCAGCGCACTTGCAAATTTTGGGAAAATTATGCTCATGGTACAAGTTTTTACTTGCAATTCAACTTTGTGTGGCTTAATGGTCTCCAATGGTGGGGTGACCACTACGTTCACCTTTTTTTGTGTGGACACAGCGCCTCCAGTTTCAAGTGGCTACATTATCCCTTTCAGTGTGCCTGTTTCAATTTATGTGTGGGCAGCGTCCTTATTTTTGAATTTCCATTTGTGTGTGGCCAAAGT
>CAWUFW010026206.1:0-35765 GCA_963921515.1 Calotriton arnoldi | reverse complement strand
GGGCTACCTATATCACTACCATTGCACACACATATAAACCTATAAGTCACTCCTATGGCAGGCCTTACCAATCCTGAAGGCAGAGTGCTTGGTTTCTATGTGAGAGGGTGCCCCTGCATGAGCAGAGCCCCTCTGCAGCGTTCAGAGTCCCTCCTCTGATGCTGTTTGTGGTACAGCCTGACCATATACTCTTAAGTGCATTATATCCTCGCGGTACAATGCTAACTTTGGACTGGCTGCACCAAAACATGTCGTGTTTGGTGTCAAACATCTTGGAATACTACCCCCCCGCCAATCCTGGCGGTGGGAGTAGCATTCCACCCTTCTAGAGGGAGAGACATGTACACACCAGGCTACCAGTGGAGAAGTGTGGCTCAATGGTTAGAGCGGCAGACCCTGATGCAGAGGTCTAGCCCGGGACCAGGGTTCAATTCCCGCCTCGGCGGGTCTTGGGCTCAATTTCCTCGGACCTGATAATTCTCGCCTCGGTGCCTATTCTGATCATGGGTCCCACTCTGCAACTCTGGGCAATAGCTTGCTTAATCTCCACAACGGCCCCCACAACGCTAGGATGCCTGGCTTCACCTTGGGGGTGCCCAGGAGTGGGCATCTCACAGGGAAAGGCCAGGAAGGGTTCCACAGCGGTATGCGTACAAGCGCCTGAGATACCCCTTCGGGGGTCGATTCGGGCGCTATACAAATACTACTACATTTACATTTACATTTACATTTACCCGGTAACTTCTTTCCAGAGCCCTGGCATCACAAAATGGATGCCGCTGCCACAGACACGGGTCTGGCCTCCTGCTGCTGACTGAAACTCCGGCAGGGGAGGCCTGGACAATAGGTTTCCTGTCGCAGGGAGGTGTAACCACCTCCCCAGACAGGATAGTGTGTATTGGGGCTGGGCGGGAGCACCCTCTGGTGCTTTGAAGTCCTGCACTGGGGGCACATTTGGTGTCCCTGTGCATATGCCAGTTCAAACCGGTTGCAGGGGCTACCTGCCCCTGCTCTGGCACAAAACTGGACAAAGGGAATGGGTGTAACCTCCCCTCTTCCCTGACCCTCCCATAAGTGGGTCCCCAGAGTATGTCCAACCCCCTAACTTAGTATAAGTATGGGACCCCAGTCCTTAGGACTTTAGATTACCCTGGACGAAACTCTGACACTGAATCCTGGACCTTCGACGCTCTACTTCAAGATTAGAGGACTGAAGAATCTCCCTTGGGGTCAAGGAGTGACTCCCCTGCTTGGCAGGCACCTAAGAAGCAATTGTCCGGTCTGCATCACTGAAGCTCCCGCCGGACGCCGAAGTCTTTGCATCACCAGAGGTGGATTTCCAGACTTCCCCGAGGCTGCCCTGAGTCCCCAGCAAAGCTGAGGCCCGTAGCTGTCGTGGGTAACGTGGAACCGTGACCCCTGGACACTGAGCACATTTGCAAGTGCATCCTCTTCCTGGTCTCCCACGAAGTTGTGCTTTGGGCTCCAAGTAGCCCACGCCTCCAGCACCGACTGCACCGAAGATCACTGGCCTCCACTCCACGAGTGTCCTGTGAGCCAGCTCCAAGTGCGTCCACTCGAGGCTCCTTTGCGGTCGCTAGTCCGTTGGCTAGTGGGCCCTCCTGAAGGCAACTCTTCTTCTGCTTGGGCTTTCCTGGTTGCCCCAGAGGTGCCCTGACTTACCCTCGCTGGGTGAGTCCCCCAGACCTTGCTGGTCTGCAACATCGTCCTTTCTTTGTTTCTTCGAGACTTGCCGTTGCCAAGGCTTGTTGGGTCCAATCCGGTCGCCGACACCGCAGCAATCGACAGACGTCGTGGGACAGCTCGAATCCAGCTCCTGGTTGTCGTTGACGCCTCCTGGACCTCGTGGCTGAAGAGTCAAGACGACCGTCAACCTACCTGAAGCACCCGATATCGGTGAGCATCTGCTCATCACCTTCCTGGTCACTGGCTAGTGAACCAGACTCTGTCCCCTCTGCTTTCAGGTTCTTCAGATCTTCGATCCACCTTTGGATCCACCCGAACACTTTTGACTTGGTCGCCAGCAGCACTTTGCAGCAGATCGCCATTGAAAACGACGACGAAACCCGACCCCGAAAGGCACCTATGCACCCGGCTCCCCTGGGTGAGGTAACTCGAGTACTCCGGTGCTCCCGTGGGTATAGACTCTAGAACCACCTAATTCTAAAAGGGTTTGCTCCAAGTCCTCCTCTAAGTGTCCTTTTTCTTTAAAACTCCAACCGCGACATTCCCCATTGAAGTCAACGGCGGCTCGCGGCTGTGTTCTCACACTGCACGCGTCCCCCGTGGGTCCCCTGTGTCACTACCTTGGGTGGTTCCTTGTGGTCCAAGCATTTCTACAGGCTCTAGGCCTTGTGTCTAGCTCAGTCGTGGTTCTTATACCACTTTATTGGTATATGGTTTGGTACGCCCCTAGGGCTCAAACGTGTATTTGTGCTATTACTGTTGATAACTGACTTGTAACTTATGTACTTCGAACTCTAGCCTCATAAAGAGACTAGGGGGGTGTGTTTAAGACTAAATACATATATTTTAAATATATACCTGGTGTGGTCCTCTTTCATTTGGTCACTCAAGAGATTATAGACTGGTAAAACAAGCTGCTTTACATTCCTTCAAGACTTAGCCTGAAGGCTGCTCTCCATAGCTACCACTAGGATAGCTTTCAATAAAGGTTGTCTTTAACCTATCTCCAATAAGGGGTTGTTTGGACTAGTGAAAGGTGCCCACTATAATTAGTGGACAGCATATACCAGGCCAACTTCTCACAGGGTACATGCTATCTTAGTTTCAAGGTTACTCTGCCCATGCCCGTCTCTCTGAGAGTGGGAGCAGGCCTACCTACTGGGAAAGGCATGCAGAGACAGAAAAATCTATTCATTTGTGCAGCGAAGCTCAAGCTTGAATAATAAAGAGAAACAATCGAGGCTGCTTTCTGCTGAGGCAGGCAATGTAAAACAGGAGCTTAATTTCGATCAGGGTACAAAATGGCGGCTGAATACAAAATGGTGCCGCAAATGCTAACTTAACTCGCACAATGCTACAAGGAGTCGGCTGAATGCATTTTCCAGTCCAACAGGCCATAAGTCCCAACATGCTTAGGGTTGGTGGCTGAAAAAGCAGGGCTCGGCAGAATGCCCCCTAATGTGGGTCCATTTGCCAGCCACAAAGGTTTTCGCTGTCTTGGATGTTCAGCATAGCCTAGGCATTGAATTGACATCACTTCTGGGGCAGTACTGTGAGTTCCCTTAAATTGGGCACTAGTACCTTTCTCCTATTTACAGCATGTTGAAACTGCAAGGTGTAGTGTGGAACGCTATACAAATCAAGTTATTATTGGCAGTTTTCTGTACCGTGTGTATAGAACTCTCCCCACAGCACCAAAAGTGTTAAGACCTGAAGCATCCGATCTGGTCTTCCCTGCCTCCCGTGTCCTTTGCGCGTGACTTTGCTGTAATCTTTCTCATAACATGGGAGTGATTCCTGGGCTGCTGCAAGTTGCTGCCTGGTGTGAGAGAGCCACAGTGTTCGGTGATTAATGACATGTCAATAATAAGTAATTGTAATGGTGTAGGGCCCAAGGCCCTCATGCATACATAATCACGACACAGACACCATTAGTTACTGGATAGAACTGCCACAGGGCACGTGCGCCCAGCCCCTTTTATTATCAGGGTCACATGTCCGGTGACGCCTGTGCTGGATGGGTGTGGGGTGGGGTGTAAGCCAGCCCTCGGGGAGTGGCTGGTAGCATAACAACTAGACCAGTGAACAGCAGGTCACTACATCCCTCCAAAACTTTATTCAAAACTGGAACAACAAAGTCCAACCTATGTGAGAGAATAAAACAATAAATAGGAACTTCCACTGAGTCTGTTCAGCTGCTTGCAGAAACAAAACAATGGTATGACTGTAGCTAGGATCACCAGTTCTGCTTGGCACAGTTCAGTGTTGCCCTGCGGGTCCGGTCCTCCTTGGACTCAAGATGTGGAAGTAGACACCAAAGTCTCTGTCTGTACAGTTCTCTGTGACGGTGCAGGTGGAGTGATGGTGAATCTGGTAGATGTCACATTTTCACCAATCAGTCCAGGTTGTTGTGGCATCTTCACAAACGCAGCATTGCTTCTCTCTACAGAATGGCGGAGTAGTTGCAACCATCCCTCTCTCACCAGGATGCCCCTCTCGCGGGTGTTCCCCTCTCACTGGCTGTCTGGAGGCCCTCTTCACCAGGCTTCCACTGGACTAGGTGTACTTCGCCGTGTCACTCCAACGTCACCCTCTAGGTACGTGGAGGAAGCGCTATGAGTCTCACCTTCAAGTCCTATGCTCCTCCTGGAGGGTAGTTGTTTCTTGATAGGATTACTCCTGCCACTTAGCACAAGATCTTCGTCTTCCTGGGACCTTCAGAGGAGCGGCTGTAGACTCATCTCTCGTGGCGGGACCAGCTCTCACCGGCGTCCCTGAGGCCTTTGCCCCTGGGTCGCCACGGTCTGGTGTGGAGTGGTCGGATCCTCTTCTTCAGGACGTCCAAGCAGTCTCACCGTGACCTTCTGGCCGGTCTTCTTCTCTGTGACCTCTTGCAGGTCCTCTTCGCTGACCTCTTGCAGGTCATCTTCGCTCTTGGGCTCCAGCCCGTACCGTCAGGGTCTAGGGTACGATCTTCAGAGCAACTTCTCTCCTTGCGCTCTCCATCCTTCGTCTGATGGTACTCCAGTGTCGGCAACTTGCATAGTCACTTCTTCCCCTTGCAGTGGCATCCTTTCACCACTGGGTGCGCATGCTGCGCACTTTCTTCCGTTCTCCAGAGACCGGCTGCTTAGGGCTATTGTCCTGTACCACCCCATCCCACCTGGTGGCATCACTTCTTGTGTCCTTGCTGCTTCAGTGACCACCCATGGCCACTGGGCGTCACTGCAAATCTCCTTCACCGGCCCTGGCAGCCTTACACTTAAAGTTCCTTTAGCGCTTACTCGTTGACTGAGTATGTAGACCTGTATGTACCCCTAGCATGACAGTCTTAGGGGGTCTGCTAGTTCAGTTTAGGCAGGTACACTTTCCCCCCACAAAGTGGAGCTGCAGCAGCTGTTCCTGTGCTGCTGTGCATTTTCCTTGCACTGTTGTGTTTTTTTTCTTTTCTTTTTACTTCTATTAACCAGCATGGAGCTATCTCTCCCTTTGCATTTCCTGTTTGCCCCGGCAGTCTTTGCTTTGTCCCAGTCGTTTTGCTGTTTAGTTTCTTTAGCGGGTGCGGTCTGCTTAATGGCCACTAGATGGCAGTGCCTCATTATTTCCAGCGTGCGCCCAGGCTGTTTTCCTGACGCTGAGGCTGTGCGCTGTCTCTGTCCACTCTTTTCTTGTAGGGATGCCTGTGGCTGGATTTTTTCGTGACCTCGGCTGCTCCCCTGATGCCGCGAGTCACTTCACACACCCAGGCACAGCCATTCGCACCAAGGTGAGTGCTTTACATTATTTTATTTTTTTCCAGGCCATTTGGGGGGGGCACACCCAGGCCTCAGCAGTGTCTCTTTCCCCACTTAGCCTTACTTGGCTGCATTGCTGTGCGGCCGCTCGCCGCTCTGAGTCCTGTTAAGCTCTCCTGCGCCTCCGCAGCAGCCTCTCTTACCGCATGGGCTGTGGGGGGCTGGAGCTGCCACCGGGGAATCTCCACATCTTCTTCCCTTGCAGCGGGCCTCAGGCAATTTCGTCCTGTGCCGGGAAGGCTTTCCTCCTCTCCCTAGGACAGACGGCGCCAGGCGGGACACCTTGCACCGCCAACTTGTGGCCTCCATATGCCTTCAGTCCTTCACCACAACCGGCGGGTCTCTCCGCTATTGGGTGCAGCCTCACGCCGCGTAATTGACATGTGAGGCTGTGGCAACAACTCACTTGAGGGGTCTGCTCATTTTCAAACCAACCTGTGCAGCCCTGGGCAGGCCTCTCGCCTCCAGAGGGGAAGACCGTTCTCCGTGTCCGCTTCCCTTTTTGGGATACCATGGCTCATAGTCAGTGCGGCCCAGTCTCGCCGTACCACGCCTGCTCAGACGTGCCACTTCTTCCCTGTTGGCTCTCCCATCTGCCAGGCAGGTGATCATTGTGCTTGCAGCCCACGGCGGCACCGGCCAGGCCACTCCTCAGGAGACTCCACCTTACTCTGCACGCCGTTCTCCCCTTACTGTTCCTCCCAGGTGCCGGGTGGAGGTCGTCCTCACTGCGGGCTGCTAGGGCAGTCTGCTCACCCCATGTGGGCACTTCACACCACCCGGCCCACTTCTATGCACCTCGTCGGGCTCACCTCATGGCCACCACTCAGACGGCTTTTCTGATGCGGGGTATGCTACTGCTCCGCATCACCAAGCTCCTTCATCACGCAGTCCGTACTGCTGTTGGGTGCCGCCATACACTTACAGGCACATCAGGTGTGGGGTGGGCTCCCGATCACCTCTTTCTCTCCACGGGCTTCTCACATGCCCCGCGGGCATTCAGACTCTTCCTAAGCCTGCTAGCAGGGGGTGCCCTCAACACGGGCAATGCTTTCTCTACCTCAACCACCAGCAACAAGGCGGCTGCACATGCGGGTTCACCCTCTCGTCACCAATGTAATGGTGTAGGGCCCTAGGCCCTCATGCATACATAATCACGACACAGACACCTTTAGTTACTGGGTAGAACTGCCCCAGGATACGTGCGCCCAGCCCCTTTTATTATCAGGGTCACATGTCCTCTTACGCCTGTGCTGGATGGGGGTGGGGTGGGGTGTAAACCAGCCCTCGGGGAGTGGCTGGTAGCATAACAACTAGACCAGTGACCAGCAGGTCACTACAGTAATGACCATAGCCACAGCAGGGAACAAGCATTACATTGTCTCTCTCCTGTGTACATACCACTGTGCTTTTCCCAGCGACTTTAGAAGAATTAAATGCTGTCGCCCCTGTGTGTATTCTAATCTGTGGCCTTCTAATTACTACAGCTCAGCATCTACTGAGCTACGTTGTTTGTAGCCTCACAGAACCCGCTGCCTGAGGTTCTTGGAGCGGAAACCGGAGCCGTCCAGAAACACTCCTTGATTTATTAGAAGCACTCACATCGGGCTCCAATTTCAGGCTGAGATCAGGGCTCGAGGCAGCTGATTCGCTCTTTTGGGAAGACCCAGCCTGACTCCTTATGTATACTGTTATGCAACAGCACTTCTTGCGTCAGGTTTAACATGGTCACCAACTTACCTGGCTGCACAATGAATAACGAAGAAGCTCTTTTGTATTTTCAAAGCAGTGCGCTGTGCTGCCTGCCTCTCTTCGTGCCGAACGTCATAAAGGAGAGAGAGAAACACAGCTTCCTCCGACCCCTGCGCTGTGTGAAGGTAGTGCATGCACTATCAGAGGCCCCTAGCAACTACTGTACTGCGCCTCTCAGTCAATCCAGACACTGCTCCTGCTGTTACAGCAGCACTTGGATTGGCTGGGGCAGACAACCTCACCACTCATACTGAACCCAGGGGGGCTGCAGCTTTGAGTCAACCCCGGCTCCAGTATTAGCAGGTGAAGACACAC
Organism: Calotriton arnoldi; assembly: GCA_963921515.1. NCBI lineage: Eukaryota > Metazoa > Chordata > Amphibia > Caudata > Salamandridae > Calotriton > Calotriton arnoldi. The sequence goes on along the minus strand of CAWUFW010026206.1, from coordinate 28,197 downwards.
TGAGCGGCATCCACTGTGCATGTCGGGCTGGCCGGAGACCTGCAGCAGTACAACCAGACATGCGCACTTGGGCCCCAGTGTGCTGCAGCCACTGGCGTAACAAAACTTGAGGGGGCCCCCCTGCAAGGAACGTGGAGGGCCCCCCTCCGGACTCAATCAGGAGCTATCCGGCCAGAGTACTTTGCTGAGGGGGCCCCCTGGAGCTTGGGGGCCCCCGCACTGCGGGGGCTGCAGGGGCCTGTGTTACGCCACTGGCTGCAGCTGGCTAAATCAGTCTCTGCACCGTCAGTCTGTCAATATTGTTAGGACCCACCCCCTCCTCAGGCCTTCTCCATGACACGCCCAGGCGTCGAACTTGTAACCAGCCCAGCTGCCTCAAATCAATCCAAACAAAACAGTTTTAGCATTATATTTAATTGGGGGCCCAAAATATAAGTAGGGCGATTCCCCAACACTCTAATGAAGCCCAAAATATAAGTAGGGCAATGCCCCAACTCTCTAATGGAGGCACCGCCCCTGTCCCCCTTGTCTGTGTTTCAGTGTGGATCAGCACTGTCATTTAAGTCATTCAGTGCCCCTCGGCTGATGTAAAATTGTAGTCCTTTATCAATATTTGCTAAATGTCATGGTTTTTGTTTTCCAAAATCTGGGCACCATGGCCATTTGGTGCAAATATGTTTAGCACTGCAGCCTTTCTCACATGCCCAAGCTGCTCAAGGCTCCTCAGGCATCAGCACAGCAACAACAGCATACATGACAATTTCAGGTGGGAGATAGCTAAAATAAAGTCATTTTTGGCTTCAAGTATTGGGAATCTTCTGGCTGAATCGGGGGCAGTGACATGTGTGCAACAGGCCACCCCACACCCAAACAATGGTTCGGGAATGGAGTGCTGTGCCTCGCTACAGGTGGAGCAACACATTGGGTTGCTTAGCCCCCTTTCATCTCACTTTCTGAGGCCCGAAACGAACCGATTAAATCATGCGTTCACTCATGTAGCAGAGAGCCCTCAACTTTCTTGGCTGCCCCAGCCCCTTTTCATGGAGCCAGCACATCTGCCAGCCCCTTACCTCACACAGGACACAACTCCATGTGTGGCAGCAGTGCCAGCTGCCATCTTGAATTCCACGATCAGGGTTTTTGAGAGGCATGCCCCCACTCATCTACTTTTGTAGATAGGCCCACGCCCACCCAGAAACATTCATTAACTTACCCGGTTATATTTGCAAATGTTGAAAATCCACTTACTGCTAGAACGTTTTCCAAATATATGTTGCACACTTAAAATCGAACAGTTAGGGCCTGGTGTGCTCCACTAAGAGGAAAGGTGGATGGGGAAGGTGACCCCAGACACGTCCATTCTGCTGAACATGGTGTCTATTCTGTGGGGGTGCTCTTCAGGTGGACGCAGGGGACAACACCTTCCGAACTAGAAATTCAATGGGTCGCAAACATGCACTGAATATACTAATGATTGCTGCAATGTACCTATCAATTGCCATTGTTATATTTTAAATTGGTGGGTGTTTACATAATATATATATATATATATATATATATATATATATATACACATATATATATATACATATATATATATATATATATATAGAGAGAGAGAGAGAGAGAGAGAGAGAGAGAGAGAGAGTTTATGTATGGTGCTAAACTGTCACAATACTTTATAGTATTGAATAAACTGCTGTAGTAGGTATATGAAAAGGCTCTCTCTAGATAGTTTTCAAATTGAAATTACGTGTAACAGGGTGTGCTTATTTGTCGCACTGCTTGAAGTAAAGGGGTCTCAACAAGCACTGGTGCTTCCTTTTTCAGTGTGGGAAGTATCTGTGTCACCTCTTAAGTGCCTCTAGAAAGATTGTGTAAGCTACATTCCTTAGGAGCAGAATTTAAAACTGTTTCTTTTAGCAGGTTTACATCCACAAATTGCATGCAAACATTCTCAACGTGCTACATTCCTTAAAATTGTGCATGAAAAATTGAACTTCAATGAAACTTTCACTTACTTCCACCCCTTATTTTAAGTGCACCTCGGTTCCCTTCTACCTTCTGTCTGCGTCTTCTGTATACAAGTTACTCTAAATCTCATGCCTGTCCGTCTTGAGCTTTTCTTGCAAACCATAGAAATATCTATTAATTCCAGTAAGCAATTGTTACTCATAGGCCGCTCTAATGATCACATCTATGTCAATAATGAACCACAAACAAACTGGAGTGAATGCATGAAATGAGCATGCAAAACTAACCCCAACAACTAATGGACTGACCACTAACTTTGGGCCCCCTGGTAGCGTGCTTCTCGCCGTAACGCGTAGGGATTTATACGAACCTGAGTTTTTATATGAAGTATAAAATGCTTACTGAATAGAGCTCTCGAATTGGGAATATTAGAAAGAGTAATATAGTTGGAATGCAAAATGAAGGCTCTGTGCATGATAGGTTCATTGTTCTCTCACTTCACTGTGGGAATTTCTTTCATTTTTCATTTTTCTTATTCATTTCTGGATATCATATTTCCATATTTACTCCATGGCTGTGTAACAGAAAAACGTTGTTAAAAAATGTTATTTGGATGTTGCTATAGATGATATATAAAGGATGCCAAATTTGGAAAAACAATGTTTAAAGCAACATCGCCTCCCAGAGGACTTTTAACAGTTAGCACTTTTGGCCGATTGGATTGAACATCAGATATTAATTATTCTTCTGTTCCTTCCAATTAATTCCCTTCGACATCATACTCAATAGTGAAATAAAGTATTTTTAGTGTAATCCCGTGTTATTCATTGTCAATTATTATTGTTCTTGAAGTGCTTTTATCAAATAACATTGGCTTCGCAGCAAGGACCACTCATTTGCCCTCCAACTTCACTCAACACGGGAAGCACATTTGGCTGCGGTAGAAAAAGCCGGTCTTTTATTTGTACGTCAGGTACGCTAGAAATCATGGCAAGCAAAGGACCTCAACACATCCCAGTAGCACTTTACTCCTCTTGCAGCACATTAGAAATATGTGAAATTAAAAAAGTGAAACTAATAATAATATTTTTTGATATGGTGGTGAATTTAGCCGAACCTTTTACTAATAATAATGGTAATCTATTTTTTAACAACTGGTAAATGCAAATTTCAGTGAGCCATATTTGGATTTAAAGCTATGATCTGTAAGTTTCAAACAGATTTAAGTGGTTTACGGTTATCGTTTTCATCTAATTATAGTGACTATCCATTAGTTCCCTTGCAACATTGCATCAGTTGAACTTCGACAAAAATGACACTTTATTTACCCAACAGCAAATTAAATGATTTTTTACTGGTGTAACTTTGTACACTATGCCTTCCCCACCCCTTAAAATTGCAATTATTACCCTGGATCACTACACTACTCCTGCCGGGGGTGCCACTGGAGGGGATGGGGGTGGGGGGGCACAGCCCCGGACAACGCAGCCCTCCGAGCGGCAATCAACGACGCCAGGGATAAGCTAGATGCCAAAATTAGCGCGGTGGGGTCGGAGGTCTCCTCCTTCTTGCGCCAGGATCTTAGACAGGCCGTTGACCGCATCACGCAGGCAGAGACACGGGTGTCAATGGTGGAAGATACAGTGACTACCCTCCAGAAGAAGGTCAATAAACTGACTGTGGTCTCGCAGGAACTAGCTTCAAGGGTAGAAGATGCGGAAAGCCGCGCGCGGCGCAATAACCTGCGCTTCGTCGGCCTGCCGGATGGATGTGAAGGATCCTCCATGACCTGCTTTGTTACCCAATGGCTCACAGACCTTATGCGGGCAGAACTGTTATCCACATGCTTTGTCGTCGAGCGGGCCCACCGGGCACTGACTAAGAAACCACCCCCGGGCGAGAACCCTAGACCGGTGATTGCAAAATTGGTGAACTATGCCGATCGGGACGCTATCCTGCAGTTTGCCAGAACACATAAGGAGAAGTTCCAATATGACTCGAGGCCCATAATGATCTTTCCCGATTACACACGCCTGGTGCAACAACAACGCCAGTCCTTCGTGGCAGCGAAGCGCAGGTTGCGAGACCTTAACCTGCAGTATATGCTCTTATACCCGGCTAGGATGCGAGTCATATTCAATTCCAAGTCATTCTTCTTTGACACACCGGAGGCAGTATTCGCATGGACCGATGAACACTCTCACCTCAAACCACATACACCTCCGCCGCGAGAATCGGACTCCTCCCAGAGCTCCCAACGGAACAGATCCCGCAGGACCAAATCGAAGCGACGCCACAGATCTGGCTCAGACAGACGATCCTTCAGTCCAGAACGCATTGCCTGAGACGTCAGGTGTACCCCTGAGGCAAATCCTGCTAGCCATGGATCTCTCTTCACTGGGACTATCCTACCATGCACGGCCTTCAGAACGGGCGTGGACGCCCAGCCATGGGGCAGCTGAGCCTCGGACATTTATATCTCCCCTCGTTAATGTTTTGTGTGGGGGTTGGGTATTGTTGGTGTGGGGGCCCGGGTTCCCCCTGTTGGGGGTCTGGTGTGCCCTACGCAGCGACAGATGCTCCTTGTTTTTGGCAGTGTCGGGTGGGGGGAGGGGGGTATTTCGGGGAACTTAGTTTCATTGTTATTGGTCATGCAGACTTTTTATCTAGATTCGGACATTATTATTATTATTGCATTTTGTAAAGCGCAACAGCTACCTCCAACGGAGGTGTCCCGGCGCTATCAGCCAGTTGTGAGGGGGAGGTAACCTGGTGAATAGGCTGGAGGGGGAGGCTCTAAGGTAGACTAAAGAGTCAGGTTTTAAGATTCTTCCTAAATATCGGTTCTGAGTTGGCCTTTCGGAGATGCTCCGGCATGGAGTTCCAGAGAGAGGCGGTTATAAAAGAAAATGAGCGACCGCCTAGTCTAGCTTTTTTAAAGCGTGGAATAGCTAGGAATCTCTGGTGATTCGATCTCAGTGTCTTGTTTTGGATATATTTGGGTAATCTTAGTTTTAAGTATTTAGGGCCAGTGTCACTGATGGACCTGAAGGCCAGGATCAGAGCCTTGAACTGGATCCTCTTCTTTACAGGCAACCAATGTAGGCTGCGTAGATGTGGGGAAATATGGTGGCGGAGAGGTACATTCCTGATGAGCCTGGCGGCCGCATTTTGAATGGAGACCCAAGTATAGACTGTTGGTATAATCCAGTTGAGATGTAATTAGTGCGTGCACCACTGTTTTCCTGCAGTCCATTGGTAGGAGATGTAAAAATCTCCTAAGGGTTTTCAGCTTCCAGAAGCATGAGGACGAGACTTGGCCTATCTGGGCCTTCCCTGAGAGGGCGGAGTCAAATTTAAATCCTAAGTTTCTCGCCGACGGGACTGGCCTAGGAGGAGGATTAAGTTCCGTAGGCCACCAAAGTTCGGCTTTTGGGGGTGATGGCTGGTTAAAAAACAGAACTTCTGTTTTGTCCGTATTCAATTTTAAACAGTTGTCTGTCATCCAGGATGAAATGTTGATCAGACACTGTTTAAAATTAGTAAAAGCAGCCTCAGAGTGGTCCCTGAAAGAAAACACCAGCTGGGTGTCGTCAGCGTAGGAGACCACCTTGACACCATGATGCTCGATGATTGAGGCAAGTGGGGCGAGGTAAACATTAAAAAGGGTTGGGCTAAGGGCCGAGCCAAGTGGGACTCCACAGACATTATCCTAATAGCGCCTTCAGGGACACGCACTGATGGCACGGACGGATATGGCCCCGCTTGGGGACCTCACAGTGATTTCATGGAATGTCAGGGGTCTTCTCAATAAAATCAAACGGGGCGCGGTCCTACGCCAGGCCAAAAGATTTGGGGCCGACATCTTACTCCTGCAAGAGACCCATCTCCTCGGTACGAAAACCCCTTGTCTGGCTAGATTTGGGTTCCACCAGGTATACCATGCAGGTTTCACCAGGGGGTCACGGGGTACGGCCATTATTATCCATCGCAGAGTTCCCTTCCAGCTCATGCACCACTGGGTGGATACAGGGGGTAGATTCGCTATAGTCACAGGCACTCTTTACCGTGAACACGTCACCATAGGCAGTATTTACGCTCCCCTACCATTAGGGGCGACCTTTGTTGACAAGATTTCTAGGCTTTGGGGGGAACTGCCAGACGGTTTAACCCTCCTGGGTGGCGATTGGAATGACACCATGGGTCCAGTAGATAGACAGCGCAGCACTGACCGTCACCCGCCAGTGGGTCCTTCTAAACTGAACGCGTTAGCATCCACCTTAGGCTGGGCGGACGTTTGGCGGGAATATCACCCCACAGAACACGGCTACACATTCATATCTGCGGTACATGGTTCACAGTCTCGTCTAGATCACTTTTTCACGCCTCGCATGTTTTTACATAGGATCTTACGTCACCCATCTCCCCAGAGGGCTCTCAAATCACTCCCCGATTTCATTAAATTGCATACTTGTTCTCGTAAACCCCCCTTTCGGTGGCGGATGTTCCCGTGGCACCTTCGAAACCCAGACTACCAAGACATGCTACATACAGCCATAACTGAATATCTAGACACGAATGTCGCCTCGGCCTCGTCTCAGGGCAGCCTTTGGGAGGCTCTGAAACCCACCATTCGTGGAGCCGAAATTAGTTATCCTACCAAAGAGAAACATGCGCGGCGAGAGCAATTGGCAGACCTGGAGGCGCGCCAGGCGTCCATGACGACGCAACTCAATCTGACCTCCAGCCCATCTCTCCAGCTCAACTTGCTGCAAGTACAACAAACCATACAACAATATCTAATAGGGGAAGCCAAAGAGATCTGGGAGGCATCGCAACATCGAATATATCAGTGGGGTGATAAGACGAGTAAAATGCTCCACAGGTTGTGCCAGGTCGACAAATCCCCCGCTGTGGTCCCTACCATTCGTGATGCCAAAGGGAACTTATGCTCCTCACCGGACAAGGTGGCTCGGGAATTTGCCCAACACTTTTCCTCACTATATGAGCACCGCGAACAGCTGTCAGAGGCCCAAATAGTGGAATTCCTTGTAGATATACCACCCGAAGACTTACAGACCACATGCAAGACCAACTTGAGGCCCCTATCACAATAGACGAGCTGAGCACGGCCTTACATGCTCTACGTCCAGGGCGGGCCCCCGGACCCATTGGATTCCCTATGGAGTTCCTACGGCCGAATATGCATGTATTAGGCCCGCACTTACTAGGAGCCATACATGATGCCCATGACCAGAGTATATTACCCCGGGATTGGAGACATGTGGAGATAGTTTTATTTCTTAAACCGGGCCGCCCTCCGGAGGACCCTTCATCATGTCGCCCTATCTCTCTCATTAATTTTGAGCCCAAGCTCTTAGGGAAGATCCTGGCTGACGATCTCCGGACATGTGTGACAGACTTAGTTCACCCGGACCAATCGGGCTTTATGCCCCATCGAGCTACTCGCCACAATATACGGAGAGTACATAATGCTATAGCGATGGCCCCAACATTAGGACGCCCAGCAGCTATATTGCTAGCTGATATAGACAAAGCATTTGATTCGCTCAGTTGGGTCTATCTGTTCCAATTACTTGAGGCGGTAAATCTCGGCCCTCGCTTTATAGCATATGTTCGTCTACTCTACACTAACTTAACAGCGTCTGTCCGTATAGCCGGGCATCATTCCGACCCCTTCCCAATTCATAGGGGCACAAGACAGGGCTGTCCCCTATCCCCGCTGTTGTTTGCCTTAGCAGTGGAACCCTTGGCAGCCTGGGTTCGGAGTGACCCGGTGCTCCGAGGGTTGAATGGTCCCAGTCACACTCAGACTGCGTCGCGCTGTACGCGGATGACGTCCTTTTCTTTATGACAGACCCGTGGTTTTCGGGGCCCCGCATTCTACAAATCCTTAGAGTGTTTGGTGAAACTACCGGTCTGCACACCAACCCTGCTAAGTCTGTGCTATTCCCCGTATGCGGTAACCAGGGGCGGGGCACCTGGGCAACACAGCTGTCGCACGCAACGGGCGGTTTTAAATATTTGGGTATTTTCGTGTCGCCCTGTCCTAAGATCTCATGGGCTAACAATATTAACCCACTGCTAACGAGCCTAAACGAGGAAACAACAGTATGGTCCTCCCTTCTACTATCATTATATGGACGGTCTGCCATTTTTAAGATGGTCTCTTTACCCAGAATTCTTTACAGACTGCAAAACTACCCTTACAAGATTCCGCGCTCCTGGTTCGCACAAGTAAATGCTTTACATAACAAATTTCTCTGGAACGGCGGTGCGATTAGGGTGGCATTACACACTTGCACACAGTCCACATACTGTGGGGGTATTGCGGCGGCAGATATCTACGCCTACTATGTAGCCTCCCATATTTTTATAATTAATGAATGGTGGTACAACTCCCCAACCGACCCGGCTTTCGCACTGGACCACGCGGCAATGGCAGGGACCCCCCTTCTCCAGCTCCTCTATAGTTCCAAGAACCTACATTTGTTACTCCCAGCGAGTAGGGTGGTTATTCAGCTCTGGCAGAATACGGTCCGACAGATGGGGTGGTGTGGGACACTGACCCAAACAACTCCCTTGTGGCATGGGACGCACCTCCGTCCTGTGGCGGCCTTGCGTGGATTGCATGGGTGGGACTTGGTGGGGATATCGACCCTAGGAGATGTAATGCGAGGCACTACGTTGAAATCTTTCCAGCAACTGCAAGTAGATTTTCAACTCCATAAGGCTCAGTTTTATAAATACCTTCAATTCCGCCACGCTTTGACCCCCCCTGATTCATACATTAGAGTCCCTACCGGAATTTCACCCTCTGGAAGGTCGTCTATTGATGGGCGATCTGGGCCTACACAAAATTAGACAAATCTATCAAACATTGACAACCCTTGACAAGACTAGACAAGCATGGCAAGAAGATATCCCCGACTTGACTTTCGACGACTGGGCGGAGGCCCTTGCCAGCCCTCGGGGCGCTGCAGTTTCCAAACGATACCACCTTATTCAATTCAAGTATTTACACCGCGCATACTACACACGGACCAGACTCTGGAGGATGGGTGTTATTCAATCCCCTATATGCTTGCGATGTGAAAGGGAGGATTGGACATTTTTGCATACGGTCTGGAGCTGCTCCGCATTGCAACCCTTTTGGCGTAGGGTATCATCTTGTCTAAGTAAGGTATTATCATGGGAACTCCCACACGACCCACGACTCTTTCTCCTGCACAGCACAGATGAGATAGGGGGGCAATAAATATAAACAACATTTGCTCTTCTTGGCCCTCACTATCGCCAAACACAATTTTGCCCAGTTGTGGAAGGGGACCTCTCCCCCGACTATAGGCAAGGGGAAGTCCGAACCAGACAAATGCATGGGTGCGGAGATTGGGGTGTTTCTGGCCCGGGGCTGCCCCCAAAACACAGAATGATTTGATCCCGCTGGGCGACGTACCGTGGGATTGATCTCCCCTCTATACCATCTACGGACCCTTAACAGAAGTCGCTATGTATGCACATTCCACTGACCAATTCGTTCCATGTCATGTGATAGCCTGCCATCCTATGACCATATCCTTGGTACGAGTACTAGAATCTGGTACAGTCTGCATGTTGTTTACGTTATGTACCCTGCATGTTACGCAGGTATTGCAAATTTTTAAAATGTCGGTATTCCTGCTTCACATGCTTTCCTTTCAGGTACCTGTGGGGCTATGGCCCAAACCTCGTTGGAATAACCAAATAAAATTTGTTATTAAAAAAAAAAAATTGCAATTATTAAAGCAGAAACACTTAAATTGCTAGGAAAGGTTGGTGGCTTTACTTTCTAAGGCTGATTGTGTCAATTCGACATATTATAGTGTTGTACTTTTTAACATTAAGGGGTCGATTGCGATCCTGTTCGGAAGGGCTCCGAATCGGATTCGGGACTGCCGAATCCGATTTGAAACCCTTGTTTCCGACTGAATCGTACCCAGTTCCAAATGACTGATTACGATTCCCAGAAACTGTTAGGGCTGTCCAAATCAGTTCCGAAAGGCATTCGGACAGGTCAAGCCTTTCGAAGCCAATTTGTAGAGCTCTATGGACATGGTTTTCGAGGGAGCGATTACGATGAACGATTCGAACAGCCGTTCCGATTCGGTTTGCCCGAAACAAAACGGCTGTTGGAATCTGTCTTAGGGGACCCATAGCAGGCCCCCCCTTCACCCGGGGCCCCCCGAATCGGGCCCGTGGGGGTACCCATGGGTCCCCTCTTCCCTACCATGCACTGTGTGGCAGGCACCATGGGGTGCCCGCCACAAGGTGCACGATTTTCCCCAGCCACCCCTTTCTTCAATGGGAGCCTGCGTCCTCATTCAGAACAGAGGCTCCCATTGAAGTCAATGGGAGTCCGACCGAATCGTATCCGGAAGCATCTGGATGCATCCAAATCGCTCGATCGGACTCCTCCGATCCAGGTCGTCCGGAAAGCATTCCGGAACCGAATCGGTCGAAATGCTTTCCGGACAAGATCGTAATCGGCCCCTAAGAGTCTGAAATGAGGCATATACTGTTTGATCTGCTTCCTGTTTATGGCTACTTGAAGCTATGTTTAAAGTCGTTTAAGAATTCAATTTTTTTCAGCCACAAAGATGGCAGTGCCGTTTGATTTTCCCGCTGCAGGCAGCACAATAGTGGAAACATTTTCACAGAAGGCATAATGGCGGTCATAGAATATGGCAAAGTAGGGGTCCTGCCATAGATCAGCGGCGCACAAAACCCGTGCCCCCCCTGACCTTCTATTTAGAGTTGGGGAAAGCACTAGGGTGCATATTCACAAGAAAATGTCGGAGCATGAAGCTGCTCCAAATTTGGTAGCGCCGGGCTCCTCCATTTACAAAACACAAGGTTGAGCCGTAGTCACAAGAATACAACGCACCCCTGTGTTTTCCCTAGCACTGGCGCAAAAAAGCTGCCTTGAACCTGCGCAGGCAACCTGCCGCCATATTGCAAGGGTGCCTGCGCTGCATGGACGATTGATTATGTGCAGGAAGGGACACCTTCCTGCACATAAACAATCAATAATGTCGATTTACACCTTCTATGTGTGCTTCAGAATGCAGCACACATAGAAAGAGCAAAAAGCGAGGGGAAATTAATAATTTCTCCTCGTTACGCCATTCTAACACCTGGTATTCCATGGCGTTAGTTTCTGGTGCTGCCTCAGCCTTGTAGATCTAAGGAAGCATCAAAAAGCAATGGGTGTTGCAGTGGAACGCCCACAGCAACATCCATTGCATGCCCCTTTGCCACAGACACGACTGCGGATGAATGGGGCATATTTACAATGTGGCGTTAAGCCATGCAAAGTGGCTTAGTGCCACCTTGTAAATATGGGAAATGGCGCTGCGCCACCGAAGCTTCAAAAGAAGTGACACTCTGCAGACGCCGAGGGCTTGTAAATATAGGTTTACACAGACCGAGGATATGACCCATGCATCACAGAATCAATAGGTTTAAGTGATACCCTAAATCTCTGAAATGCTGGGTTTTGGGGAGTACCACTGCAGAGAATATGTATATGGTGGCATAATGAGTGAAAACATTTTTAATTGTTCGTGATCTATTTTTCAAAACTGTTGGGGTATAATTACTTACATTAGCATGGGCACTTGGTTGGAGCAAAACAAATTTGTGCTGCACTCGCAGGCCTTTTTATGTATAGTAAATGGATACTACATTTTGCATTGTGCTGTGCCATACAAACTGTGGAACAAACCTTTGGTAAACATACTTCATTGTTTTTGTAGAGCAGGGATGCCCAACCTTTTCTGTGTCCCGCACCTGAGGGAATATTTGATTAATGTTTGCACCCCTTACAAAAGTCTCACCGGATTCCTATCATGCATTCAGTACATGCTTTCCCTCTTTGTCGCACCCCCTGAGGGTGCGGGCACCCCAGATTGGGAACCCCTGTTCTAGAGTGATGACTGTGACAAAGTATTTGACAAGTCAATTGGATTACCTGAATTACACATTTGGATATATTTGTCGACTTATCCTTAAAATACAACTAATTGTAGTGAAAGTGTCACTGTCTAAAAAAAACGCTATTCTTATCAAATGCAATTTACTTAATTATAATCCTAACAAAGGTTATACTAATTTTCATAACTTCTTTCTAATTGGTTTCACCATTCTGACACCAGAGGTGTACCATGTTCATATATCACAAACATGAGACACAGAAAACAACAAAGAAGAACCAAAAAAATACAACAAACTTTACAGTCTTAAGATGAAACTAAGTTAAAATATAATTTTACGCTCACCTTTCAAACTCTATTTCCAAGCATCCCTAATTTTTTTGTTAATTGAACTACTTGTCTGGATAACAAATTTAAAGTATTTTCAAAGATCCAGTCGATAAATCACCATCATGAGGCAATATCTATTCAATTTTTTAAAGAGAACAAAAAATTGGAAAAAAAAGAAAAAAAGACAACAAGAAACAAAGGGCAAAGAGTAAGCGACTAACTATTTTCAAGCATCTTTTTTTCATTTAACTATTAGTCAGAATAGACGTTTTAAGGCGTTCCCAAAGACCCAATTACTATATATCCATGATAAGAGAATATATGTCTAGTTTCTTTAAAAAAACAAAAAAAGAATTAAGGAAAAACAATACAGCTTGTTAAAATCATTAGCATTATGTCCCTCTGTGACACATGCCCAAAGTATAACAATCTAAACCCACCTTTGCGCATGGAACCGTTCAGTTTCCTTAAAAAAACCAGTCTGATAGGGGTGAAAAAGTATTGCAGGTCTAAACATCTTCCTTTTATACTCCGAAATGATATCACTTTCTGATATCATAGTCAACAATTAGTCACATGTTCCAAAATTTAAAGAAAAACTCTAGCACACTCTTCCATTTCTATTGTAGTTCAAATAAAGGAGACACAATATCACTCAGATTCCAAATGTAATTCAAGCTGCTTTTTGTCTACGTGGTGAGCATTCTTTACTCTTTTCCAAATAACTACTATCACTTTAATAAGCCACAGAGTACTAAAAATAAACTACTCAAATTCTTACTTACTTTATTTGAAAAATATCGCCTTAGAGCTTTACAAAATACAATCAAGTATGTAAAACATCTTGTAGGAGTCTCCAACTCCTAATAGCCATATGTAAGGAGCTGGTTTTTACTCACAACACCACTCAGTAATCTATATTTATTTTGGGTTCTCTCTGTGTCCTAAATTCGGTGAAAGGTTCCTGAGGCCTCACCCAGAACAGAGATCCTCTGGTGTAATTAGAATTAAAATTCTCAGTCTGGAACAATTGGCCTTTTTATTTCAATTTAATACCGTCCTATCATTGCAGATGGGTCTCATGTAACAAGTCAATGTGAGCTCCCCGGGTCTTGAGATAGAAGTAGAACTAATATCATTTGGCAGCATTATTTATACCACTTATGTTGCAGGTCAAAACTGTGTTTGTGTAAGAAGCCATATGTAAATCTGAAAACGTAAACATACACCCCTCACTCTTCAATTGCCACCAGTACCATAGTTATGTGTTTCATCCGTCTTGGATATATGTCGACCTCATTTAACCTAGAAACATAGGTTATTAACATACCCACCTAGAACTTTCCCAGAGCAATCACACCCTCCCCTCCAAGGTCATGGGGCAACAGACCCCTGTCCAAAATAACATCCAGTCCAATCAGTTAACAAATTCCTAGCTTTCAGCTTGAAGACGTAGGAGCAGGGTGTAGGGGCTGCTTGTGGGCACCCTCGGCAGACAACCTCCTTACAGTGATTTAAGTGTGTTCTAATTTCAGAAAGACCTCATGTACACAGTTGTTAGACCAGTCTTTTTCAGTGGGTTTACCCCCAAACCTTTTGCCTTTTGGCCTCCTGCTTTTGACCGTGTTTTGTTGGTTTTAGGACTCTGGGCACTTTACCACTGCTATTCAGTGCTAAAGTGCATATGCTTTCCCTGGAAATTGTTATTATGGATTGGTGTATCCATGATTGGCTTATTTGATTTACTACTAAGTCCCTAGTACAGTGCACTGTGTGTGCCCAGGGCCTGTAAGTCAAATGCTGCTAATGGGCCTGCAGCACTGATTGTGCCACCCACGCAAGTAGCCTTTCAAAGGTTTCTCAGACCTGTCACTGAAGTGTCGGCGCGCAGTCTCTACTGCCATGTCGAGCTGGCAAGTGCACCCACTTGTGCTGGCAAGTGCACCCACTTGCCAGGCCATAACCTTCCCTTTTATTACATGTGAGTCACCCCTAAGGTAGGCCCAAGGTACCCCTGAGGGCAGGGTGCAGTGTATGTGAAAGGTAGGACATGTACTGGTGTGTGTGACATGTCCTGGTAGTGAAATACAGTGTATTTAGTTTTTCACTATTGAGAGGCTATCTGTCCCATAGGATAGAATGGGAGTTTATTTATAACATCTTATAAGTATAACTTCCCATTGGGACCAGATAGAAAGATGGAGTTTAGTATGCCGGAACTCAGAATATATAAATGCATCTTTTAGGAAAGATGATTTTTTTATATTGTGTGCTTGAAAATACCACTTTTAGAAAGTGGGGATTGTCTTGCTTAGCCATCCTGTGTGCCTCTGCTGGTTTGTAGATTGGCTGTCTGGCTTTGGAAAGACAGAGGCTGGGGATGTGCATTCACTGTAGACAGCCACGGGGGGGTTTGAGGTGTGTCCTGCCTTTCTTGGAGGAGTCGGGGCTGGGCTGAATAGACCTGGGCTGCATTTAGAGTAGGGGGGAGGAGATTTCCTTGCACCTGAATGGGCCTGGTCTGCCTTACACAATGCTGTCTCCGCCTACTGCTGGGAAGCTGGGCCAGGGAGGACAGAACTGGTTTTGACTGAGCACAGAGCCTCTTTGCCACAAGAGACAAAGAGAAATTGCGTATAAATATTGGGACCCAGACTCCAGAACTTTAGAATACTTCTGGACTCAAGAGGGACCTCTGCCAAGGAGAAGAGCTGGGAAAACTAAAGGAGAAGTACTACCCCTTTGCTGTGTGCTGTCTGGGGTTGGCCTGCAGTGGCTGTTTCTGCCAAGGAGAGGACCTTTGCTGTGTGCTGGGTTTCCTGCTTGAAGAAGATCTCCAAGGGCTTGGTGTAGAGCTTGCCTCCTGTTCTGACGTCTCAGGGGCACAAAGACTTCATTTCCTCTGTCCTCCTGCATCTGTAACTGCTGTTTCAGCTGCCAAAGAGGGAAATTGCAAGTCCGACGCCGGCCAGTGACGCCGCAACCTGCAACAAAGCTGTCGGCACCGCTTGTGAAGTGCACGATGCACCGCCCCGACTTGCACCGCAGCCTCGACGCCTGCCGCCGCCGCACCGTATCGACTCCAAAGCCATCACCGAGGCCGCTGCTTGCACGGGAGCCGAGGGCATAGCTTTTGATGCTCACGACGCACCGCCCGACTCGCACCGCAGCCCCGACTTCACTGATGATGGTGCTTCATCATCGCGGAGCCGATACCTGACGTGGGTGACTTCCTGAATCCATCGGCACCGCACTGTCGCAAGGAACCGATGCCTCGCCACCACCGCGACATCACCTCCCCGGCCACAGTAAGGAACCGACGCCTCACCTCCCCGACAACATAAGGAACTGACGCCTAACTTCTCCTGCATCGCAGTAAGGAACCGACGCCTCACCTCCCCTGGGGTCGTAAGGAACCAACGCATCAACCCCCATTGTGGTAGTAAGAAACCGATGTCGCCCGGCGCCAACGAAGCATCACCTCCCCAACGCCGTGCACCGTCTTTGCTTTCATCGTTTGCCAAGGTACTGTTTTATGGGGGTCTGTGTGACTCCGTGCTCGATGCCGTACACCTCGCGGTCGGTGCCATACTTTGGATTTTCATCTGTCACAACGTCGTAATAGCTCCAGGTGGAGTTATTTGTTGCTACAAACTCTATTTGTGTGAATAACCTATTTTTGAGGATATCTCGGTATATGTATTGGGGATTTTTGTCATTTTGGTCTTGTTTGGTTTAGAGAAAGATTACTTATTTTTCTAAACTGGTGTGGTGTCCCTTTGTAGTGTTTTCACTGTATTACTGTATGTGTGCACAAATGCTTTACACACTGCCTCTGAGATAAGCTTGTCTGCTCGTGCCTAGCTACCAAGGGGGTGAGCAGGGGTTATTTTAGAAGTGTATGCCCCTTACCCTGACTAGGAAGAAGGGTCCCTACTTGGACAAAGGTGCAAACCATTGCTACTGAGAGACCCCCATTTCTAACAGCAGTCCACCCGCATAGTAAGCGATGTTGTTTTTCTTGCATCAATACTCGATTAGAGGATCAAATCATCCACAGTCCTAGGGGTAATCTTGCGCAGGTTTTCACAAGACTTTACATCTCAGATTCTAACTGTGGAGTTCAACTCAGAGTAAGAGGATCCTCAAAGAGACCCTCAGTTGAATTACTTGTCCACCATTGTCCCAGTTGCTTTTATAACCATTCCTCCTGATCTGAAGTCAACCTCCCAGCCCTCCTAGGTCTCAATATCATTTGTCTCTTAATCTATTAGGACTTTATTTCCAGGTTGGTCTGGACCTGCTTGACTAGCAGTGTGTGCCTCAGCAGTCCCATGCCTCTTTATGGTCATTGAAGAAGAGTGGTTAATAATTGTTCAGTACTTTGAGGTGAGCAGGGAACAAAATAATGCTGCTCACTCCTGTATTTCTCTGTTTGTGCTTGACCTCCAAGAAGGTAGAGGGTTGCTGCTGCACTGCCTATATATTATCTGGTGATATAAACCTGCAATTCTCAAAAGTAAAGACACCTGCTTTCTGTTCCATTTACAAAACTCCAGAGCCTGCCCACCACTGGTCTTGTGGGTGCCCCGAAGGATGGTGGCATGCTGTTGCCCTGGAAGCTCATCCTGCAGCACAGATGTCAGAGAGTGCCTGGAGGACAATTCACTGTTCCAGCAACTTCTCCAGAAAGGCAACCATATAAGATCCCTCAGTGTTTTTGGTAACCCAAATACCCATCTCTTCTGGTGTTAAAATCAACCTTCCAGATTTTCATCCCTGTACTCCAGGACTTGCATTCTCTCAGTGAGATCTTTCACTTGTTTCTACATCATGTCAGAGGCTGGATGTAAATTGTCAATATGCCTTCATTCTTTTTTACTCTACTTGCTATCTTCAGTTGATAGCCCCAGCAGCAAATGCATTTCCACCACCACAAGGTCAACCTTATTTTCCAGTGCGTACCTGGTGGCTGCAAAGGTCTTCAGTATTTTGTCTAATCTGTGCTGAGGGGCTGTTTGTTCCATATTTAATCCATCTTTCACCCTAGTTGATGCACCAGATTTTGCTTTACCTATTCAGATTGAGGATGTGGAATGAGGTATTGATCGCTAAGGGTCTTACGTTTGTCCATTGCACTTGTAAAGACTGATTCCCTTGTGGGTCAGAAGTTAAAGGCCAGACATTAAAGGCACTCATGTTTCCCCATGTTTAGGGACCGCTGCCAGCCTTGCTATGGGCACTTCTACACTGCGTCCAGTAATATAATGTAAAACAGTGTTATGTGGATCACAAGTGAAAATATGTTGCATTTTGGGCCCAAGGTCATCAGTGAGGCACCCCTCACCTTAATTACCACTGTGACTCAGCTCATCGCTGGTGTGCCAAGTTGTGGTCTTCAGTATCATCACACTTCATAGAGATATTGTTCATTAGACGTAATATTTCTAAACACCTTTTGGCAGGTTGTGTGTGTGTGTGTGTGTGGGGGGGGGGCTTTCAGTGATTGTTTGCACCCAGAACTATTTCTGCCTGACTCTTGGTGTAGCATTTAGCTCCTTGGTGCATGGTCTATCAACATACCCAATGGTCTGTTGGGCACTGCCATTCCTTATCTTTTCTGCAGGGTTAGTTGTGGGCCAATACCACTAGAATCAACCCTATGTCCCTCTCAGGGAGGCCAATGTGTGGCCAATGCTGTGAATTCCAGCAACTCCTTGTCTGTAAAACTGCTCTCTCTGTCCACACAGTGGTCACACTCTCAAGGTCCTCCTCTGTGGGATACAGCCTCATCGTTCAGCTGCACCAGTTCAGTGGTGAGCAGATTGGGGTTGGCAGCTCTTAGGCTTCTTTTTGGTTGATAGGGGTAAACAGGTTGGTGGGATAGCACAGTTTTGTGGACAAGGAGGAAGGTTTTAAATCAGGATTGCTCTTTTATTGGTTGCCAGTGGAGAGACTATCAGTCGAGCACCATGATTCAAACTTTTTGTAGTTTATAAAGTGAGTTCTTAGGAAGTACTGTGTAGATGCCATTACAATAGTTCAGACAGGATATGACCACCATGAGGACTATTCAGATTTTCTGTTCAGAGGAGAGTCAGGTTTCCTCTAAGAAGACACAGTGGTAGAAGGTCAATTTAATTACAGCATTAATATGGGGTGCGAATGAGCTCATTGTCAAACTGCACTCTAGCATTTAATGCTTATTCTACAGGCAGTGGTAGATGCTCAGTGATTTGGACCAGGTCACAAGAAGAGGGAAGGATCTTACGGGACTAAATCGCAGGATCTCAGAGTTGTCCCAGTTCAAGCACAGCTAATAATTTGCATCCAGAGCTAGACTTGAGCTAGGTGGAGGGCTTTATTGGAAATTGTCTTTCCAATAAAGCCATGGAAATTTTTAAGCTTTATATGAATCTGTGTCTCTGTGTTGTATATTTATTAACTGGTTTTATGGAAGTTGAGAACTGGAGTGAGCAGAGCCATGGAGACACTGAATAGTGTAAGTGGTTCTATATCAGAGTATTGTGTACCAAATGATTACCTGAGGTAATATTTATACCCTACATATCGTTTACAAAAAATATCGCTCCATTGGGTGTAGATTATCTATTATTTACTCCAGTGGGGGAATATTTTTGTTAAGTACAGTTTAGGAGAAAAGAACAGGGGCACCTCAAAGCCATGCTACCAATGTCTTCTACTGTTGCTAATCTTCCAATGAGTATCTTGTGATTAACAGTGTCAATTCCATTTTAAGGAAGTTTGACTCCAGGTGAAGGGAAAGTTGACAGGTAAGTCGCTGTTAACACCTGTTTTGAGTGCTTTGGAGATACAGTAAAAGCCTGAGATGGATTTTTAGTGTAAAAGGTTGTCTGTATCTGTAGAGGGTTTCTTCAGACATGTAGTGATGACAAAATGCTTAAGAGATGGGAGAAAGTCTATTAAAGCTTGGGAGGAGGTGATTAGTTTTGTGATCACATATATGAGAGCTTTGAGACTACGTTTATGACTTTGACGTGAAAATCATACGAAGGGGAGATTTTATGAAGAAAATATTGACATCTGATTCACTGACAGGGTGGAACTTACATACGGGAGTAGAGTAGGGGGCATTGGTCTGGTGGGTCTGTCTGTCAGAGGAGCACTAGCAACAAATGTATTTCTGATGGAGTTGATTTTATTAATAAAAAATGACATGTTTTCGCAAGAATCTGTTAAAGGTTACAATGAGTTACTTATAGATCACAGTGATATGCTTTTCTTGCAGATGCAAAAAAGTACTTTAATGGAGATTTTGGAATCTAGGAAACAGAATTTGAAGAGTTCTTTGTTTCTCTAGTGCAGGCTAATTGATATCTGGGAGAGTGTATGGGGCAAGCTGTGATGTTAGGATGTAGCTGCAATTTTTACCTGGGTCTCGGGTGCAATCTGTGATGATATTCCAGCTGTTGGAGATACTTTTCTACATATGTTGCCCTTAAAGGGATGGGACTTGCAAGTGGAGATGTGAACCAACATATCGAGGGTTGTTAAAAAAAATGATTCTAAGTGATTAAGGATATCTGATGGGTTTGTTAGATATGTCATTTCTGTAGCAAGAAACGTTTAAGTATTGGTGAAGGTGGAAAGCCCTTTCCAATACTGACAAGAAGAAACAATTCCACACATCTCTAAATTCTTCACACACTATCTAGCTTTCCACATGCAAGTAAGAATTTTAGTCATTCTGAAGTATTCCCATATCTGCAGTCAACTCCAGCTGAGAAACATTTACAAATGCCCATAAGAGGAAGCATTTCTAAGTTCTTCAATGTCTAAGTGATGGCCAGAAGAAGCAAGTTATTATTTTGAAATAGGCGATTTATTGTATACACATTTTGACTTCTGATCGTCCATTTAGAAGGGCACCAACGAAAGAACTATCAGGGACAGCCTGAAATGTATGGTCCTCAATAGAGACTGGACCGCGGTCGGCACAAGTCATCAACAATGCGCACTGATGATCCTTTGGGCTCTAAACATGTGGAACGTTCAGGCGCGATTCATGGATTATAGAGCGCCCTGCACATCCAATCAGGTTGGGCGTCTCTCTTTTGAGTTGCTCGGAAGAATCTTCCTGTAAGGCTATAATTGAGTATTTTTAAAATGAGCCAATGCGTTTAATTTTGTTTATGGTTTTTACTGTGCTTTTACCCTCTGGCTAGAACCTTCGTGCTTGACGCTGTATGTATTTTCTTGTCTTCCTTTGTCCTGAGGAGGCCAAAAATCATTATGGCCGAAACATGTCGACTTTAAGTTTGGAGGAGCTCAACAACATAAAAAGCTGATTGGATTAGTCTGTCATAAGGAGTAAAATAACAAGGGGTGTGTACCCCAAAGGACACCTTAATATTGGGACTACCTCCAGGTAGATTATGGACGGAAATGATCATTCAGATGCCTAACTAATTGATCAAGGGGCCAAAGGCGCAAGATCACAGGCACCGGAGACAGGTGCGGGCTGGATCAGAGCGGTTAAGGGAGGGGCCAACGGTGGCCACATTTGGAATTTTGCGGTCCCTCACAGTGAGCAGCCATTGGTTGCCACATGATCCGCAGGGTCGTCTGTGTAATCGTCAGGGGCAGCAGGACAGATTAAATAATGGTCAAGGCTCCCGTATCGCACTTCACTGCCTGATTGCCCCTGGCGACTGCCAACGCGACCCTTGCCCTTTCACCACCTGAGTTAACCAGTAATGTTGTGGAGGTGCAGGATTAGAAGGGGCAGTTTTTAGGTCTCGCCTAGAGCGCAGCGCGAATGCGCTGCTCTAGGAGAGGGCCTCTTGGAATCACTCCAGACATTCAGAAAGCTTTCAGAAAGCTTGTGCATGTGGTTGTCACATCAATTGGCCTTTGCGTGTGGCTTTCAAGAAATGAAAGCACCAATTGGCCAAGGCGGGTGCATGTCCCACCTCTTCTTAAAATGTTCACTCCCATGGCCTATGGGTCTCGGGAAGCGAGCAGGCTGGCAGATGCATTCCTCCTGGGTCACGTGCTTTCGCTTGTTATCTGCTAAAGCAATTTATTGCCTTTCCGGCCCAGCTGTAGCTTTCATTGCATGATTGGCTATTCCTGTATCCTGTATCAGGTTACTAATTGATGTTGATGTTAATGCGCCGCCCTGCTCTTCTTTGAAATGCTTGTTTCTGTTTGCCCTCCTCAGCCCTTCTGGTCGGCGGGCGGGGTGTTTTGCTTGCCCTAGCTGGTCCGTGGGGTGCTTCACCCGCTCTCTGCTCCCTCCTATGTTGTGTTAAAGGAGTCTCGCGCCTCTCTCGGTCCCATACTTTCTCGGGGGAGGTGTGTGGGCGAGGGAAGAGCGTGTGTGTGATGAACGTGCTTTGCCTCGTGTCTTTCTCATGGCCTCTCTTCAACGTAAGGGCCCCTATATGGGTAGGTTATTTATGGCTGTTAAGGTCTCGAAATGGCCTAATTTCCCGACACACTTCTTCCTCTGCCCTTGTCTCATTTTGCTCCGCACACACCTCTCACTCTCTCTTTTTTTCTTCACTTCTCCGTCTCCCTCCCCTCTACTCTTTCCTAACACATTTCTTCTTAACGCATTTCCCTCACTAACTTCCGTCCTTCCCCTCACACTGATGTAGCTCAGATTTTATCTGGATTCAGGCATTGCTTTATTTTTGTGTTTCAGACAGACTGCATTTTAAAATGGCACTTTTGGTGCATGCAAAGTAAAACACATGAAATGAGGCCTGGTCAAATGCTTTTTAAAAGTGGCACTTTTGGTGCATGCAAAGTGAAAAACATGAAAGAGGCCTGCAAATGAAATCATGTAAAACCATGCTTAATTAATTAATCATGGATGTTTAATGTGTTTAGTTTAGATTTAACCTCACTATAGAATGTACATTTAATTTAGAGAATGGGTTTTTGAACTTTTAAAGTAGCACATAATTGTGCTGAATTAACGTGTTTTTGCAGTGTAGAAAACTCGTGATTTCAGTTTCCTTTAGAAGGCTCACCGTGGCCTCTTTAGCTTTGAAGATAAGAATGGAATGTGTGTTCTCTCCTCCCAGCTTCCTTTCCTTGTAATCTACACCCCATGTTCCCGTCTCAAGAGACCCTGGCTTTGTTGCATATTTAGACAATGCATATTCAGTTCATAACACATCTTTCTTATAATGTGTATTAATTAATCAACCATGCACCAACACTACACGTGGGGCAAACGCATTTTGCATGAAAAGCTATCTAAAACATTAGAGCATGTTGCTATGAGTATGTATTAACTGTTTGCGCTTTGAAAATTTGCACTGGTGCATGTTTATGCTATGTTGTACATTGCACATTTTGCATGTGGTGCACAAATGATAGAAAAGCTGCTTTAAACTAATAGCTTTTGCTAGGTAATAACTAATACAGGGTACTAGTATGGGGGAGGTAAACATACTTGGTTTTATTTCATAAATTAATATTCTTTTGTGTTTGTTTTGCTTTTTGGGCCCACAATAAAATGGCTGCCTAGGAATCCAGCATGGCTGAGAATTGTTAGCAGTGTGCTGAATGAGAGACGCATGCGCAGAAGATTGTGCCAGCTGCATGAACTGCCAAGTGCCTCAAGTGAAGACACATGGGTCAAGGCCACAATGAACTGTACACTCCTGTCATCGTGCCAATGTACCAGTGTTTGTGGGAGAGTGTCATCCCTGCGTGCGATGTGAAAGCGAGAAGGAAATGGACTGATACATTTTTCCGCTTAAATGTTGCAATATTTGTATAATTATTGATGGTGAAACATATGACTGTATTAAGCCTTAACGCTTCCTTTGTTAAAACTGGTATGAGTTGGATTTGCAATGAGAACAGGATGATGAGACCCTCATGTCACCTATGCTAACCAATCACAGTGCGAGTTTCTACTGAAACTGCAACATTATTAATATAGTCAGCCAAGAATTAGAGTATAAAAAATGACCCCATAGGGGGCGTGTCAGTCTTAGGGAGGAGAGGAGAGAGAGAGGAGTAGATCTGACCAGACATCATTTAGGTTAGGTACGTGAACGTCGCGGGTGCAGCCTGGGAGGAGATTGCGTCCGAGGAGACACAGAGGGAGGAGGGGGCCTTGCTCATATTTTTGTTAGAGAGTCCTTGTACGTCATATTTTTGGCAAGGCGGATCACATTCTTCTGTGGTCTTGTGAATGGAGGGCATTTTCAAGGAGCAGCCTCTCTGTCAAACATAGAGAGGGAGAGAGACAGATGAACAGACCAGCGAGGAGAGAGCAGCTGAGAGATCAAGACAGGTTTTTGTCTTATGCATTTATTTCTCTTTATGGGAGATTTTTGCTAATTATTAATTATTGATTAGCCTTGCAAAACTCACTCTTGAACTATATTTTTCCTGAACTCTTTAAAGAGTTCTGACTGACATAGAATTATGGAGTGCTTTGTATGCAATCTATAATATGTTTTGTCTTAATTCTATTTTTCCTATTTTTCAATTCTGTAACCTGATTAATATTTGACTAATGAATAAAAGGTCAGAGAAACTTAACTTTTGACTAGAAAATAAAACCCTTTAAAATTACTCACAACTCTCTTTATTGGCTTAAATATTAATTGCATTTTGATTTTTCATGTTTATGTAAAGTCTCCTGAAGGTGATAACACGGTGGCAAAGGTCCATCACCTTTAAAGCGGTAAACTAGAGGTAAATGATGTTTTGCATTGAGAAATTACAGTGAAATTACCGCTGGATCAGTTTCTGGTAGCAGAGGTAAGGTTAACACCATCACCAAAAGGAGCATAGTTTAGTCTAATGCCTAAATAGCGCTAGAAAATAATTGCCCAAGTTAGATAAATGTCCAGATTCTCAAAAGTCCTGATTCCTGATTCCAATGCTCAAAACTTGAAGACTGGCAAAGCCGTACTGGAAGGTGATGCAAGAAGGCGATTGCTGGAGTGGTGTGAGTATCAATAGGGTTGTGAAATGTTGTTAATGTGCTAGAAGGTATGCTTTTTTTTTTTTGAAGTGTAGAAAAAAAAATAGTAAGGGTTTTGACTGTTGGTGAAATTTTGCTCATTTTGACTTGATGGTTTTATTGATTATATTGGTAATTTCATAGGACAGAATTATTGATTATTGATTTATGCTTAACAAAAAGAGTTAGCGTCTTGTTTTATGTTGTCTGGAAAATTCCCGGGGAATGAATAGCGGGTGGCGATAGAAACCTGTCTGTTGGAATTGCACTGAGAAGCTACGCAGGGCTGGCAGTGTTAAAGTAGGGACTATTTTCTTTGTAAAAGTGAGAGTGATTGATAGCAAAGAGTTCGCTGGTTAAACTTTGGTGTTATATCACCTAGAAAGGGTAACACTGAATGAGTAGCAGGTTCTTCCGAGCTTGAATGACAGCAAAAGAGTTCGCTGGTGAAACTTTGGTCTTACATAACCTAGAAAGGGTAACACCGAAGGAGTAGCAGGTTCTTCCAAGCTTGAGTGAAGGGTAAGAGGAAGGGATTTACTCACAGTGTTTGAAGAGTAAACGGAAGTTCTTACTTTGTGAAGAGTAAGCGGAATGTGTTACTCGCAGTGAAAAGAAATCTATCCTTTATTTAGTGGAACAGACAGAGTAGCGAATGTTTTTATTCTGTTACTAACAGAATTTTGATTAAGAAAAACTCAGAAAAATATTGCAGTTGAGAGGGTCAGTAGTAGGAGTTAAACTGACTGAAATTGAAACTGACAGCATTGGAGAAAAGAAATTGCATTGAACTATTGCAGAAATGAAATTGTTTGAAGGTTTAAAGAAACTGTTGGGAGGTAAAGTGAAAAATTCGTTTTTAATTGGTGATACTCCTGAAGGAACACCCGTGCATTTTATGCCTACCAATTTGGGACAAAATTCATGTATGTGGGTTCACCAATGGGGCAAGATTACTGAAAAAGAGGGTCCTTTGAGGTTTCCAAAAGATGGTACTTTTGAATTGCAAATTATTGACAAATTAAGGGAAGTGTTATGTGAAATAAAGACACCATCTAGAGCTGCACAATTTGAAGCTTTAAGCATGTGGGAAAAGGCAGCAAGAGACAAAGCAAGTGAGGATAAAAGGTAAAGCACCAGATACAGGAGAAGGAAATTAAAGATGACAAAAAGCTTCAAATAAATAATGATTCAGGGGATGAAATAATGAATGCATTGTTAACTAAGTGTTCACCAACTTATGTGGTTCCCATTAAAAATACTGAAAATAGTGTACCAGTAAGTACTACAGTGGCTACTGCTTCTGTTAAACAGAGAGAAACACAGATTGAGAGAACAGTGCAGATATTTCAGATTGACCCACTATCTGTTGATTCAGCCCTGACAGTGATATCTCCAGGTGTTACTGCTTCAAATGTGACTGATTCAGTCCAAATATTACAAACTGCAGATGCACAGGCAGAGCCTAGACAAATTGTGACTGTCCCAATTAATATGGCCCCTATTCAAAAAGTTCAAAGAGCTGCAGAAGAAGTAATTAAGTCAGGGTTTATTAATTCACAGATTATTGAACAGAAACTACCCCAGACAGTCCAAGCACTGAAAGGTGGGGGAAAAATTGTCTTTACAACATCTGCAGCCCAGGATAAAATGAATATATTTGAAGATGAGATTTTCAAACCTGCTTGAAGAAGCAGCAGTGCTTAAAAAGATAGAGAGCATGGGGGAACAAATTAACCCAGACCCTGAAAAAGAGAAGCAGCTTAGTGTTTTAAATTCAACATTTGAACATGAAGAAATTAACAGTCCCTGCTGTTTAAATCATGAAAATGTGAACCAGTGTCAGGAAAAATAATTAATTTTCCTGAGTAAGGAAACAGCTACATGTGCAGTAACTACACATGATAGACTGACTGATTTGGCTCAAAAATATGAAATTGATGTTTCAGGAAGTCTTCCATTTCAGAAAAGTTTCAGGGTACATATGAATGATGAAGCAAATGAGAAAATGTGTTCTTCAGGAATGCAATTGCACATTGCAGAAATAATAAAATATATTTTCAAATGCAATGGGTTTGAAAAATTAAGAGACGAGTGGGCAAGAAAACATGAGAAGAAAAAGAAACCACCAGACCTAGCAAGGAAACTGGATAAGAAAAAGAAACCACCAGACCTTGTTGAGGAAAATAATACACATGATGAGGGAGAAGCTTTTGCTTACTCATTGAGAGAAAAGGTGAGAGAAGTACATGTTCATGTGCCACGGAACAAAAGTGAACTTGCAGCATTTCTGAACACATTCCCACAATTGAGAGACAAACTTATGCTGTGGTACCCACAAGTTGATGGATTTGTTGAAATTTTAAAAGAGTTGTGTATTAATTTGAAAATGATTTTTGACACTGCCATGCAAACTGAATTGTGGTTTGAATCTAAAGTTGTTGTGCAAAGGCCAGGTGAGGAGACAATGAAAAAGGTTTGCATGAATGCACCATCATTTTCTGTTGTTATGGAGAAAAACGTAGCAGTGATTACTTTCCTGAAGGGCAGAGTGCCAGCAAAGGATGTTAATTGCGTACAGATTAAAAGAACACAGGATGGAAGTAAAGGTGTTTTGGTTTGTGCAAATTCAGGTATGGATGTTACACTGCTGGAAAAAGTATCCTTTTGCCATCTTTATAACAGATTTGAGCATTGGAAGAAGAAATATAAATTTAAACATGATGCACAAACAGAGAGAAATGCAGGTGCAAAATGTGCCAGTTAAGCAAATGCAAATGTCAGTTCAGAAACAGGTACCAATGGCAGGAGTATTTCAAGCTCAGATGCTTCCACAAAATATGGAAAAAGATACAGTTAATTTAAATAAGTTGTCCATAGCAAATGTGAATTATTTCCAGAAACAAAATCAGAACCCATTTCAACAGGTTGCTGTATTTGAAAATGAGAGTTTTATCCCTAACAATTCTGAATTTACCAAGTCCATTGTGAAAACAGTGGAAGGTCCAGACTTAGTTGTAGGAATTTTAAAAGAAATTACAAACCCAGTTTTAGAAAAGATTGGACATGGATTGGATTGTAACTATCTGCCTGAAGTTCCAAGTTTAATAAAGCAACACAAAGACAGCACAGAGTTACACTTTGCAAAAGACTGTGTTTCAGCATCACTGAAGTGGCTTGAATATGTACATGCAAATGCACTTGTGAAAACAGAAAATGAAAAGACTAGTCATTGCTGTGAAGGTCTGGCTGATGTGGAGCGTGCAGTTTCTCACCAGATTGCAGCTGCTACACAAGATCTGCATAATGGATGGTGCCAAAACTTTGATCTGAGAGATGCTGTGAAATGGAAAGGCCTGTTCCAAATGATCCTGGCAAAGACTGTTGTGAAATGTGGTGGCCTTCCAAATAGGGTGCATGCCTCTCACACACGTATGGTCCTGTGTCCCCCTGATAAAACAGCTCCTCTTCAAGAAAAGATGCCAGCAGTGGTCAAAAGCCCACAGAAGAGGGTCAGTCAAGCTGTAAGGAACGCACAGAGTTTGAAGCAGCACTAGAGAAAACTGAAGTGGCACTGGAAAAGCAAAAAGTGGAAACTGACTCAGATGAAAGCGGTGTCAAAGGGGTGAATGAGACAGGTGCAGCCTCTGAATAAGAAATTAGTGCTGTGGGTCTACGAGTGGGGGTAGGAAAAAGCTGGCTGAAAAGGTATCCAAAACGTCTACAGTGGTCCCTTGAAAAATCATTTGCACCCATAGCTGAAACATCTGAATCTGATCAAAGTGAAAATAAAAGTGAAAGGCTTGGATTGAAAAAGTGCAAAGAATTGATGGTGCTCTGTCAGAGTTTCTCAGCACCTGAGTGGTCAAAATGCATGGATAAAGTACAGAATGCCACTTTGAAGGAACTGTATGAGCCACC
>CAWUFW010026205.1:0-35784 GCA_963921515.1 Calotriton arnoldi | reverse complement strand
GCTCTTTCTGCACTTTTCTTGCCTTTTTCTGCACCTCTCTTCCCTCTTTCTGCACGTCTGTTGCCTCTTTCTGCACCTCATTTGCTTCTTTCTGAACCCCTGTTGTCTCTTTCTGCACTCGTCTTCCCTCTTTCAGTACCTTTCCTGCCTGTTTTTGCATCTCACTTGCCTCTTTATGCACTTTTCTTGCTTCTTTCTACACCTCTGTTGCTTCTTTCAGCAATCCTCTTGCCTCTTTGTGCACTTCTCTTGCCTGTTTCTGCACTTCTCTTGCCTCTTTCTGCACCCCTGTTGCTTCATTCTGCACTTTCCATGCTTCTTTCCGCACCTGTCTTGCTTCTTTCTGCACCCCTGTTGTCTCTTTATGTACCTCTTTTGCCTCTTTCTGCACTTTTCTTGGCTTTTTCTGCACCTCTTTTCCCTCTTTCTGCACATCTGTTGCCTCTTTCTGCACCTCATTTGCTTCTTTCTGCACCCCTGTTGTCTCTTTCAGCACTTGTCTTCACTCTTTCTGTACCTTTGCTGCCTGTTTTTGCATCTCACTTGCCTCTTTCTGCACTTTTCTTGCTTCTTTCTACACCTCTGTTGCTTCTTTCAGAAATTCTCTTGCCTCTTTGTGCACTTCTCTTGCCTGTTTCTGCACTTCTCTTGCCTCTTTCTGCACCCTTGTTGCTTCATTCTGCACTTTCCATGCTTCTTTCTGCACCTGTCTTGCTTCTTTCTGTACCCTGTTGTCTCTTTATGTACCTCTTTTGCCTCTTTCTGCACTTTTCTTGCCTTTTTCTGCACCTCTCTTCCTTCTTTCTGCACGTCTGTTGCCTCTTTATGCACCTCATTTGCTTCTTTGTGCACCCCTGTTTGTCTCTTTCAGCACTCGTCTTCCCTCTTTCTGTACCTTTGCTGCCTGTTTTTGCATTCACTTGCCTCTTTCTGCACTTTTCTGGCTTCTTTCTACACCTCTGTTGCTTCTTTCAGAAATTCTCTTGCCTCTTTGTGCACTTCTCTTGCCTGTTTCTGCACCTCTCTTGCCTCTTTTTGTACCTCTGTTGGCTCTTTCTGCACCTCACTTGCTCCTTTCTACACTTCTCTTGCCTCTTTCTGCACCCCTGTTTCTTCATTCTGCACTTTCCATGCTTCTTTCTGCACCTGTCTTGCTTCTTTCTGTACCCCTGTTGTCTCTTTATGTACCTCTTTTGCCTCTTTCTGCACTTTTCTTTCCTTTTTCTGCACCTCTCTTCCCTCTTTCTGCACGTCTGTTGCCTCTTTCTGCACCTCATTTGCTTCTTTCTGCACCCCTGTTGTCTCTTTCTGCACTCGTCTTCCCTCTTTCTGTACCTTTCCTGCCTGTTTTTGCTCCACACTTTCTTCTTTCTGCACATTTCTTGCTTCTTTCTACACCTCTGTTGCTTCTTTCAACAATTCTCTTGCCTCTTTGTGCAATTCCCTTGCCTGTTTCTGCACTTCTCTTGCCTCTTTCTGCACCCCTGTTGCTACATTCTGCACTTTCCATGCTTCTTTCTGCACCTGTCTTGCTTCTTTCTGCACCCTGTTGTCTCTTTATGTACCTCTTTTGCCTCTTTCTGCACTTTCCTTGCCTTTTTCTGCACCTCTCTTCCCTCTTTCTGTACGTCTGTTGCCTCTTTATGCACCTCATTTGCTTCTTTCTGCACCCCTGTTGTCTCTTTCAGCACTTGTCTTCCCTCTTTCTGTACCTTTCCTGCCTGTTTTTGCATCTCACTTGCCTCTTTCTGCACTTTTCTTGCTTCTTTCTACACCTCTGTTGCTTCTTTCAGCAATTCTCTTGCCTCTTTGTGCACTTCTCTTGCCTGTTTCTGCACCTCTCTTGCCTCTTTTTGCACCTCTGTTGGCTCTTTCTGCACCTCACTTGCTCCTTTCTACACTTCTCTTGCCTCTTTCTGCACCCCTGTTGCTTCATTCTGCACTTTCCATGCTTCTTTCTGCACCTGTCTTGCTTCTTTCTGCACCCCTGTTGTCTCTTTATGTACCTCTTTTGCATCTTTCTGCACTTTTCTTTCCTTTTTCTGCAGCTCTCTTCCCTCTTTCTGCACGTCTGTTGCCTCTTTCTGCACCTCATTTGCTTCTTTCTGTACCCCTGTTGTCTCTTTCTGCACTCGTCTTCCCTCTTTCTGCACCTCTCTTGCCTGTTTCTGCACCTCTCTTGCCTCTTTTTGCACTTTTCTTGCTTCTTTCTACACCTCTGTTGCTTCTTTCAGCAATTCTCTTGCCTCTTTGTGCACTTCTCTTGCCTGTTTCTGCACTTCTCTTGCCTCTTTCTGCACCCCTGTTGCTTCATTCTGCACTTTCCATGCTTCTTTCTGCACCTGTCTTGCTTCTTTCTGCACCCTGTTGTCTCTTTATGTACCTCTTTTGCCTCTTTCTGCACTTTTCTTGCCTTTTTCTGCACCTCTCTTCCTCTTTCTGCACGTCTGTTGCCTCTTTCTGCACCTCATTTGCTTCTTTGTGCACCCCTGTTGTCTCTTTCAGCACTCGTCTTCCCTCTTTCTGTACCTTTGCTGCCTGTTTTTGCATCTCACTTGCCTCTTTCTGCACTTTTCTTGCTTCTTTCTACACCTCATGTGCTTCTTTCAGAAATTCTCTTGCCTCTTTGTGCACTTCTCTTGCCTGTTTCTGCACCTCTCTTGCCTCTTTTTGTACCTCTGTTGACTCTTTCTGCACCTCACTTGCTCCTTTCTACACTTCTCTTGCCTCTTTCTGCACCCCTGTTGCTTCATTCTGCACTTTCCATGCTTCTTTCTGCACCTGTCTTGCTTCTTTGTGCACCACTGTTGTCTCTTTATGTACCTCTTTTGCCTCTTTCTGCACTTTTCTTGCCTTTTTCTGCACCTCTCTTCCCTCATTCTGCACGTCTGTTGCCTCTTTCTGCACCTCATTTGCTTCTTTCTGCACCCCTGTTGTCTCTTTCTGCACTCGTCTTCCCTCTTTCTGTACCTTTCCTGCCTGTTTTTGCTCCTCACTTGCCTCTTTCTGCACTTTTCTTGCTTCTTTCCACACCTCTGTTGCTTCTTTCAGCAATTATCTTGCCTCTTTGTGCAATTCCCTTGCCTGTTTCTGCACTTCTCTTGCCTCTTTCTGTACCCCTGTTGCTACATTCTGCACTTTCCATGCTTCTTTCTGCACCTGTCTTGCTTCTTTCTGCACCCCTGTTGTCTCTTTATGTACCTCTTTTGCCTCTTTCTGCACTTTTCTTGCCTTTTTCTGCACCTCTCTTCCCTCTTTCTGTACGTCTGTTGCCTCTTTGTGCACCTCATTTGCTTCTTTCTGCACCCCTGTTGTCTCTTTATGTACCTCTTTTGGCTCTTTCTGCACTTTTCTTGCCTTTTTCTGCACCTCTCTTCCCTCTTTCTGCACGTCTGTTGCCTCTTTCTGCACCTCATTTGCTTCTTTCTGAACCCCTGTTGTCTCTTTATGCACTCGTCTTCCCTCTTTCAGTACCTTTCCTGCCTGTTTTTGCATCTCACTTGCCTCTTTATGCACTTTTCTTGCTTCTTTCTACACCTCTGTTGCTTCTTTCAGCAATCCTCTTGCCTCTTTGTGCACTTCTCTTGCCTGTTTCTGCACTTCTCTTGCCTCTTTCTGCACCCCTGTTGCTTCATTCTGCACTTTCCATGCTTCTTTCCGCACCTGTCTTGCTTCTTTCTGCACCCCTGTTGTCTCTTTATGTACCTCTTTTGCCTCTTTCTGCACTTTTCTTGGCTTTTTCTGCACCTCTTTTCCCTCTTTCTGCACATCTGTTGCCTCTTTCTGCACCTCATTTGCTTCTTTCTGCACCCCTGTTGTCTCTTTCAGCACTTGTCTTCACTCTTTCTGTACCTTTGCTGCCTGTTTTTGCATCTCACTTGCCTCTTTCTGCACTTTTCTTGCTTCTTTCTACACCTCTGTTGCTTCTTTCAGAAATTCTCTTGCCTCTTTGTGCACTTCTCTTGCCTGTTTCTGCACTTCTCTTGCCTCTTTCTGCACCCTTGTTGCTTCATTCTGCACTTTCCATGCTTCTTTCTGCACCTGTCTTGCTTCTTTCTGTACCCTGTTGTCTCTTTATGTACCTCTTTTGCCTCTTTCTGCACTTTTCTTGCCTTTTTCTGCACCTCTCTTCCTTCTTTCTGCACGTCTGTTGCCTCTTTATGCACCTCATTTGCTTCTTTGTGCACCCCTTTTGTCTCTTTCAGCACTCGTCTTCCCTCTTTCTGTACCTTTGCTGCCTGTTTTTGCATCTCACTTGCCTCTTTCTGCACTTTTCTGGCTTCTTTCTACACCTCATGTTGCTTCTTTCAGAAATTCTCTTGCCTCTTTGTGCACTTCTCTTGCCTGTTTCTGCACCTCTCTTGCCTCTTTTTGTACCTCTGTTGGCTCTTTCTGCACCTCACTTGCTCCTTTCTACACTTCTCTTGCCTCTTTCTGCACCCCTGTTGCTTCATTCTGCACTTTCCATGCTTCTTTCTGCACCTGTCTTGCTTCTTTCTGTACCCCTGTTGTCTCTTTATGTACCTCTTTTGCCTCTTTCTGCACTTTTCTTTCCTTTTTCTGCACCTCTCTTCCCTCTTTCTGCACGTCTGTTGCCTCTTTCTGCACCTCATTTGCTTCTTTCTGCACCCCTGTTGTCTCTTTCTGCACTCGTCTTCCCTCTTTCTGTACCTTTCCTGCCTGTTTTTGCTCCACACTTTCTTCTTTCTGCACTTTTCTTGCTTCTTTCTACACCTCTGTTGCTTCTTTCAACAATTCTCTTGCCTCTTTGTGCAATTCCCTTGCCTGTTTCTGCACTTCTCTTGCCTCTTTCTGCACCCCTGTTGCTACATTCTGCACTTTCCATGCTTCTTTCTGCACCTGTCTTGCTTCTTTCTGCACCCTGTTGTCTCTTTATGTACCTCTTTTGCCTCTTTCTGCACTTTTCTTGCCTTTTTCTGCACCTCTCTTCCCTCTTTCTGTACGTCTGTTGCCTCTTTATGCACCTCATTTGCTTCTTTCTGCACCCCTGTTGTCTCTTTCAGCACTTGTCTTCCCTCTTTCTGTACCTTTCCTGCCTGTTTTTGCATCTCACTTGCCTCTTTCTGCACTTTTCTTGCTTCTTTCTACACCTCTGTTGCTTCTTTCAGCAATTCTCTTGCCTCTTTGTGCACTTCTCTTGCCTGTTTCTGCACCTCTCTTGCCTCTTTTGCACCTCTGTTGGCTCTTTCTGCACCTCACTTGCTCCTTTCTACACTTCTCTTGCCTTTTCTGCACCCCTGTTGCTTCATTCTGCACTTTCCATGCTTCTTTCTGCACCTGTCTTGCTTCTTTCTGCACCCCTGTTGTCTCTTTATGTACCTCTTTTGCCTCTTTCTGCACTTTTCTTTCCTTTTTCTGCACCTCTCTTCCCTCTTTCTGCACGTTTGTTGCCTCTTTCTGCACCTCATTTGCTTCTTTCTGCACCCCTGTTGTCCCTTTCTGCACTCGTCTTCCCTCTTTCTTTACCTTTCCTGCCTGTTTTTGCTCCTCACTTGCCTCTTTCTGCACTTTTCTTGCTTCTTTCTACACCTCTGTTGCTTCTTTCAGCAATTCTCTTGCCTCTTTGTGCACTTCTCTTGCCTGTTTCTGCACTTCTCTTGCCTCTTTCTGCACCCCTGTTGCTTCATTCTGCACTTTCCATGCTTCTTTCTGCACCTGTCTTGCTTCTTTCTGCACCCCTGTTGTCTCTTTATGTACCTCTTTTGCCTCTTTCTGCACTTTTCTTGCCTTTTTCTGCACCTCTCTTCCCTCTTTCTGCACGTCTGTTGCCTCTTTCTGCACCTCATTTGCTTCTTTGTGCACCCCTGTTGTCTCTTTCAGCACTCGTCTTCCCTCTTTCTGTACCTTTCCTGCCTGTTTTTGCATCTCACTTGCCTCTTTCTGCACTTTTCTTGCTTCTTTCTACACCTCTGTTGCTTCTTTCAGCAATTCTCTTGCCTCTTTGTGCACTTCTCTTGCCTGTTTCTGCACCTCTCTTGCCTCTTTTTGTACCTCTGTTGGCTCTTTCTGCACCTCACTTGCTCCTTTCTACACTTC
Organism: Calotriton arnoldi; assembly: GCA_963921515.1. Lineage (NCBI taxonomy): Eukaryota > Metazoa > Chordata > Amphibia > Caudata > Salamandridae > Calotriton > Calotriton arnoldi. The sequence goes on along the minus strand of CAWUFW010026205.1, from coordinate 29,727 downwards.
TCTTGCCTCTTTCTGCACCCCTGTTGCTTCATTCTGCACTTTCCATGCTTCTTTCTGCACCTGTCTTGCTTCTTTCTGCACCCCTGTTGTCTCTTTATGTACCTCTTTTGCCTCTTTCTGCACTTTTCTTGCCTTTTTCTGCACCTCTCTTCCCTCTTTCTGCACGTCTGTTGCCTCTTTCTGCACCTCATTTGCTTCTTTCTGCACCCCTGTTGTCTCTTTCTGCACTCGTCTTCCCTCTTTCTGTACCTTTCCTGCCTGTTTTTGCATCTCACTTGCCTCTTTCTGCACTTTTCTTGCTTCTTTCTACACCTCTGTTGCTTCTTTCAGCAATTCTCTTGCCTCTTTGTGCACTTCTCTTGCCTGTTTCTGCACTTCTCTTGCCTCTTTCTGCACCCCTGTTGCTTCATTCTGCACTTTCCATGCTTCTTTCTGCACCTGTCTTGCTTCTTTCTGCACCCCTGTTGTCTCTTTATGTACCTCTTTTGCCTCTTTCTGCACTTTTCTTGCCTTTTTCTGCACCTCTCTTCCCTCTTTCTGCACGTCTGTTGCCTCTTTCTGCACCTCATTTGCTTCTTTCTGCACCCCTGTTGTCTCTTTCAGCACTTGTCTTCCCTCTTTCTGTACCTTTGCTCCATGTTTTTGCATCTCACTTGCCTCTTCCTGCACTTTTCTTGCTTCTTTCTACACCTCTGTTGCTTCTTTCAGAAATTCTCTTGCCTCTTTGTGCACTTCTCTTGCCTGTTTCTGCACTTCTCTTGCCTCTTTCTGCACCCTTGTTGCTTCATTCTGCACTTTCCATGCTTCTTTCTGCACCTGTCTTGCTTCTTTCTGCACCCTGTTGTCTCTTTATGTACCTCTTTTGCCTCTTTCTGCACTTTTCTTGCCTTTTTCTGCACCTCTCTTCCCTCTTTCTGTACGTCTGTTGCCTCTTTATGCACCTCATTTGCTTCTTTGTGCACCCCTGTTGTCTCTTTCAGCACTCGTCTTCCCTCTTTCTGTACCTTTGCTGCCTGTTTTTGCATTCACTTGCCTCTTTCTGCACTTTTCTGGCTTCTTTCTACACCTCATGTGCTTCTTTCAGAAATTCTCTTGCCTCTTTGTGCACTTCTCTTGCCAGTTTCTGCACCTCTCTTGCCTCTTTTTGTACCTCTGTTGGCTCTTTCTGCACCTCACTTGCTCCTTTCTACACTTCTCTTGCCTCTTTCTGCACCCCTGTTGCTTCATTCTGCACTTTCCATGCTTCTTTCTGCACCTGTCTTGCTTCTTTCTGTACCCCTGTTGTCTCTTTATGTACCTCTTTTGCCTCTTTCTGCACTTTTCTTTCCTTTTTCTGCACCTCTCTTCCCTCTTTCTGCACGTCTGTTGCCTCTTTCTGCACCTCATTTGCTTCTTTCTGCACCCCTGTTGTCTCTTTCTGCACTCGTCTTCCCTCTTTCTGTACCTTTCCTGCCTGTTTTTGCTCCTCACTTGCCTCTTTCTGCACTTTTCTTGCTTCTTTCTACACCTCTGTTGCTTCTTTCAGCAATTCTCTTGCCTCTTTGTGCAATTCCCTTGCCTGTTTCTGCACTTCTCTTGCCTCTTTCTGCACCCCTGTTGCTACATTCTGCACTTTCCATGCTTCTTTCTGCACCTGTCTTGCTTCTTTCTGCACCCTGTTGTCTCTTTATGTACCTCTTTTGCCTCTTTCTGCACTTTTCTTGCCTTTTTCTGCACCTCTCTTCCCTCTTTCTGTACGTCTGTTGCCTCTTTATGCACCTCATTTGCTTCTTTCTGCACCCCTGTTGTCTCTTTCAGCACTTGTCTTCCCTCTTTCTGTACCTTTCCTGCCTGTTTTTGCATCTCACTCGCCTCTTTCTGCACTTTTCTTGCTTCTTTCTACACCTCTGTTGCTTCTTTCAGCAATTCTCTTGCCTCTTTGTGCACTTCTCTTGCCTGTTTCTGCACCTCTCTTGCCTCTTTTTGCACCTCTGTTGGCTCTTTCTGCACCTCACTTGCTCCTTTCTACACTTCTCTTGCCTTTTCTGCACCCCTGTTGCTTCATTCTGCACTTTCCATGCTTCTTTCTACACCTGTCTTGCTTCTTTCTGCACCCCTGTTGTCTCTTTATGTGCCTTTTTTGCCTCTTTCTGCACTTTTCTTGCCTTTTTCTGCACCTCTCTTCCCTCTTTCTGCACGTCTGTTGCCTCTTTCTGCACCTCATTTGCTTCTTTCTGTACCCCTGTTGTCTCTTTCTGCACTCGTCTTCCCTCTTTCTGTACCTTTCCTGCCTGTTTTTGCATCTCACTTGCCTCTGTCTGCACTTTTCTTGCTTCTTTCTACACCTCTGTTGCTTCTTTCAGCAATTCTCTTGCCTCTTTGTGCACTTCTCTTGCCTGTTTCTGCACTTCTCTTGCCTCTTTCTGCACCCCTGTTGCTTCATTCTGCACTTTCCATGCTTCTTTCTGCACCTGTCTTGCTTCTTTCTGCACCCCTGTTGTCTCTTTATGTACCTCTTTTGCCTCTTTCTGCACTTTTCTTGCCTTTTTCTGCACCTCTCTTCCCTCTTTCTGCACGTCTGTTGCCTCTTTCTGCACCTCATTTGCTTCTTTGTGCACCCCTGTTGTCTCTTTCAGCACTCGTCTTCCCTCTTTCTGTACCTTTGCTGCCTGTTTTTGCATCTCACTTGCCTCTTTCTGCACTTTTCTTGCTTCGTTCTACACCTCATGTGCTTCTTTCAGAAATTCTCTTGCCTCTTTGTGCACTTATCTTGCCTGTTTCTGCACCTCTCTTGCCTCTTTTTGTACCTCTGTTGACTCTTTCTGCACCTCACTTGCTCCTTTCTACACTTCTCTTGCCTCTTTCTGCACCCCTGTTGCTTCATTCTGCACTTTCCATGCTTCTTTCTGCACCTGTCTTGCTTCTTTGTGTACCCCTGTTGTCTCTTTATGTACCTCTTTTGCCTCTTTCGGCACTTTTCTTGCCTTTTTCTGCACCTCTCTTCCCTCATTCTGCACGTCTGTTGCCTCTTTCTGCACCTCATTTGCTTCTTTCTGCACCCCTGTTGTCTCTTTCTGCACTCGTCTTCCCTCTTTCTGTACCTTTCCTGCCTGTTTTTGCTCCTCACATGCCTCTTTCTGCACTTTTCTTGCTTCTTTCCACACCTCTGTTGCTTCTTTCAGCAATTATCTTGCCTCTTTGTGCAATTCCCTTGCCTGTTTCTGCACTTCTCTTGCCTCTTTCTGTACCCCTGTTGCTACATTCTGCACTTTCCATGCTTCTTTCTGCACCTGTCTTGCTTCTTTCTGCACCCCTGTTGTCTCTTTATGTACCTCTTTTGCCTCTTTCTGCACTTTTCTTGCCTTTTTCTGCACCTCTCTTCCCTCTTTCTGTACGTCTGTTGCCTCTTTGTGCACCTCATTTGCTTCTTTCTGCACCCCTGTTGTCTCTTTATGTACCTCTTTTGGCTCTTTCTGCACTTTTCTTGCCTTTTTCTGCACCTCTCTTCCCTCTTTCTGCACGTCTGTTGCCTCTTTCTGCACCTCATTTGCTTCTTTCTGAACCCCTGTTGTCTCTTTATGCACTCGTCTTCCCTCTTTCAGTACCTTTCCTGCCTGTTTTTGCATCTCACTTGCCTCTTTATGCACTTTTCTTGCTTCTTTCTACACCTCTGTTGCTTCTTTCAGCAATCCTCTTGCCTCTTTGTGCACTTCTCTTGCCTGTTTCTGCACTTCTCTTGCCTCTTTCTGCACCCCTGTTGCTTCATTCTGCACTTTCCATGCTTCTTTCCGCACCTGTCTTGCTTCTTTCTGCACCCCTGTTGTCTCTTTATGTACCTCTTTTGCCTCTTTCTGCACTTTTCTTGGCTTTTTCTGCACCTCTTTTCCCTCTTTCTGCACATCTGTTGCCTCTTTCTGCACCTCATTTGCTTCTTTCTGCACCCCTGTTGTCTCTTTCAGCACTTGTCTTCACTCTTTCTGTACCTTTGCTGCCTGTTTTTGCATCTCACTTGCCTCTTTCTGCACTTTTCTTGCTTCTTTCTACACCTCTGTTGCTTCTTTCAGAAATTCTCTTGCCTCTTTGTGCACTTCTCTTGCCTGTTTCTGCACTTCTCTTGCCTCTTTCTGCACCCTTGTTGCTTCATTCTGCACTTTCCATTCTTCTTTCTGCACCTGTCTTGCTTCTTTCTGTACCCTGTTGTCTCTTTATGTACCTCTTTTGCCTCTTTCTGCACTTTTATTGCCTTTTTCTGCACCTCTCTTCCTTCTTTCTGTACGTCTGTTGCCTCTTTATGCACCTCATTTGCTTCTTTGTGCACCCCTTTTGTCTCTTTCAGCACTCGTCTTACCTTTGCTGCCTGTTTTTGCATTCACTTGCCTCTTTCTGCACTTTTCTGGCTTCTTTCTACACCTCATGTGCTTCTTTCAGAAATTCTCTTGCCTCTTTGTGCACTTCTCTTGCCAGTTTCTGCACCTCTCTTGCCTCTTTTTGTACCTCTGTTGGCTCTTTCTGCACCTCACTTGCTCCTTTCTACACTTCTCTTGCCTCTTTCTGCACCCCTGTTGCTTCATTCTGCACTTTCCATGCTTCTTTCTGCACCTGTCTTGCTTCTTTCTGTACCCCTGTTGTCCCTTTATGTACCTCTTTTGCCTCTTTCTGCACTTTTCTTTCCTTTTTCTGCACCTCTCTTCCCTCTTTCTGCACGTCTGTTGCCTCTTTCTGCACCTCATTTGCTTCTTTCTGCACCCCTGTTGTCTCTTTCTGCACTCGTCTTCCCTCTTTCTGTACCTTTCCTGCCTGTTTTTGCTCCACATTTTCTTCTTTCTGCACATTTCTTGCTTCTTTCTACACCTCTGTTGCTTCTTTCAACAATTCTCTTGCCTCTTTGTGCAATTCCCTTGCCTGTTTCTGCACTTCTCTTGCCTCTTTCTGCACCCCTGTTGCTACATTCTGCACTTTCCATGCTTCTTTCTGCACCTGTCTTGCTTCTTTCTGCACCCTGTTGTCTCTTTATGTACCTCTTTTGCCTCTTTCTGCACTTTTCTTGCCTTTTTCTGCACCTCTCTTCCCTCTTTCTGTACGTCTGTTGCCTCTTTATGCACCTCATTTGCTTCTTTCTGCACCCCTGTTGTCTCTTTCAGCACTTGTCTTCCCTCTTTCTGTACCTTTCCTGCCTGTTTTTGCATCTCACTTGCCTCTTTCTGCACTTTTCTTGCTTCTTTCTACACCTCTGTTGCTTCTTTCAGCAATTCTCTTGCCTCTTTGTGCACTTCTCTTGCCTGTTTCTGCACCTCTCTTGCCTCTTTTTGCACCTCTGTTGGCTCTTTCTGCACCTCACTTGCTCCTTTCTACACTTCTCTTGCCTTTTCTGCACCCCTGTTGCTTCATTCTGCACTTTCCATGCTTCTTTCTACACCTGTCTTGCTTCTTTCTGCACCCCTGTTGTCTCTTTATGTACCTCTTTTGCATCTTTCTGCACTTTTCTTTCCTTTTTCTGCAGCTCTCTTCCCTCTTTCTGCACGTTTGTTGCCTCTTTCTGCACCTCATTTGCTTCTTTCTGTACCCCTGTTGTCTCTTTCTGCACTCGTCTTCCCTCTTTCTTTACCTTTCCTGCCTGTTTTTGCTCCTCACTTGCCTCTTTCTGCACTTTTCTTGCTTCTTTCTACACCTCTGTTGCTTCTTTCAGCAATTCTCTTGCCTCTTTGTGCACTTCTCTTGCCTGTTTCTGCACTTCTCTTGCCTCTTTCTGCACCCCTGTTGCTTCATTCTGCACTTTCCATGCTTCTTTCTGCACCTGTCTTGCTTCTTTCTGCACCCCTGTTGTCTATTTATGTACCTCTTTTGCCTCTTTCTGCACTTTTCTTGCCTTTTTCTGCACCTCTCTCCCTCTGCACGTCTGTTGCCTCTTTCTGCACCTCATTTGCTTCTTTGTGCACCCCTGTTGTCTCTTTCAGCACTCGTCTTCCCTCTTTCTGTACCTTTGCTGCCTGTTTTTGCATCTCACTTGCCTCTTTCTGCACTTTTCTTGCTTCGTTCTACACCTCATGTGCTTCTTTCAGAAATTCTCTTGCCTCTTTGTGCACTTCTCTTGCCTGTTTCTGCACCTCTCTTGCCTCTTTTTGTACCTCTGTTGACTCTTTCTGCACCTCACTTGCTCCTTTCTACACTTCTCTTGCCTTTTTCTGCACCCCTGTTGCTTCATTCTGCACTTTCCATGCTTCTTTCTGCACCTGTCTTGCTTCGTTGTGTACTACTGTTGTCTCTTTATGTACCTCTTTTGCCTCTTTCTGCACTTTTCTTGCCTTTTTCTGCACCTCTCTTCCCTCATTCTGCACGTCTGTTGCCTCTTTCTGCACCTCATTTGCTTCTTTCTGCACCCCTGTTGTCTCTTTCTGCACTCGTCTTCCCTCTTTCTGTACCTTTCCTGCCTGTTTTTGCTCCTCACTTGCCTCTTTCTGCACTTTTCTTGCTTCTTTCCACACCTCTGTTGCTTCTTTCAGCAATTATCTTGCCTCTTTGTGCAATTCCCTTGCCTGTATCTGCACTTCTCTTGCCTCTTTCTGTACCCCTGTTGCTACATTCTGCACTTTCCATGCTTCTTTCTGCACCTGTCTTGCTTCTTTCTGCACCCCTGTTGTCTCTTTATGTACCTCTTTTGCCTCTTTCTGCACTTTTCTTGCCTTTTTCTGCACCTCTCTTCCCTCTTTCTGTACGTCTGTTGCCTCTTTGTGCACCTCATTTGCTTCTTTCTGCACCCCTGTTGTCTCTTTATGTACCTCTTTTGGCTCTTTCTGCACTTTTCTTGCCTTTTTCTGCACCTCTCTTCCCTCTTTCTGCACGTCTGTTGCCTCTTTCTGCACCTCATTTGCTTCTTTCTGAACCCCTGTTGTCTCTTTATGCACTCGTCTTCCCTCTTTCTGTACCTTTCCTGCCTGTTTTGCATGTCACTTGCCTCTTTTATGCACTTTTCTTGCTTCTTTCTACACCTCTGTTGCTTCTTTTAGCAATCCTCTTGCCTCTTTGTGCACTTCTCTTGCCTATTTCTGCACCCCTGTTGCTTCATTCTGCACTTTCCATGCTTCTTTCCGCACCTGTCTTGCTTCTTTCTGCACCCCTGTTGTCTCTTTATGTACCTCTTTTGCCTCTTTCTGCACTTTTCTTGGCTTTTTCTGCACCTCTTTTCCCTCTTTCTGCACATCTGTTGCCTCTTTCTGCACCTCATTTGCTTCTTTCTGCACCCCTGTTGTCTCTTTCAGCACTTGTCTTCACTCTTTCTGTACCTTTGCTGCCTGTTTTTGCATCTCACTTGCCTCTTTCTGCACTTTTCTTGCTTCTTTCTACACCTCTGTTGCTTCTTTCAGAAATTCTCTTGCCTCTTTGTGCACTTCTCTTGTCTGTTTCTGCACTTCTCTTGCCTCTTTCTGTACCCTTGTTGCTTCATTCTGCACTTTCCATGCTTCTTTCTGCACCTGTCTTGCTTCTTTCTGTACCCTGTTGTCTCTTTATGTACCTCTTTTGCCTCTTTCTGCACTTTTATTGCCTTTTTCTGCACCTCTCTTCCTTCCTTCTGTACGTCTGTTGCCTCTTTATGCACCTCATTTGCTTCTTTGTGCACCCCTTTTGTCTCTTTCAGCACTCGTCTTCCCTCTTTCTGTACCTTTGCTGCCTGTTTTTGCATTCACTTGCCTCTTTCTGCACTTTTCTGGCTTCTTTCTACACCTCTGTTGCTTCTTTCAGAAATTCTCTTGCCTCTTTGTGCACTTCTCTTGCCAGTTTCTGCACCTCTCTTGCCTCTTTTTGTACCTCTGTTGGCTCTTTCTGCACCTCACTTGCTCCTTTCTACACTTCTCTTGCCTCTTTCTGCACCCCTGTTGCTTCATTCTGCACTTTCCATGCTTCTTTCTGCACCTGTCTTGCTTCTTTCTGTACCCCTGTTGTCTCTTTATGTACCTCTTTTGCCTCTTTCTGCACTTTTCTTTCCTTTTTCTGCACCTCTCTTCCCTCTTTCTGCACGTCTGTTGCCTCTTTCTGCACCTCATTTGCTTCTTTCTGCACCCCTGTTGTCTCTTTCTGCACTCGTCTTCCCTCTTTCTGTACCTTTCCTGCCTGTTTTTGCTCCACATTTTCTTCTTTCTGCACATTTCTTGCTTCTTTCTACACCTCTGTTGCTTCTTTCAACAATTCTCTTGCCTCTTTGTGCAATTCCCTTGCCTGTTTCTGCACTTCTCTTGCCTCTTTCTGCACCCCTGTTGCTACATTCTGCACTTTCCATGCTTCTTTATTCACCTGTCTTGCTTCTTTCTGCACCCCTGTTTTCTCTTTATGTACCTCTTATGCCTCTTTCTGCACTTTTCTTGGATTTTTCTGCACCTCTCTTCCCTCTTTCTGTATGCCTGTTGCCTCTTTATGCACCTCATTTGCTTCTTTCTGCACCCCTGTTGTCTCTTTCAGCACTTGTCTTCCCTCTTTCTGTACCTTTCCTGCCTGTTTTTGCATCTCACTTGCCTCTTTCTGCACTTTTTTTGCTTCTTTCTACACCTCTGTTGCTTCTTTCAGCAATTCTCTTGCCTCTTTGTGCACTTCTCTTGCCTGTTTCTGCACCTCTCTTGCCTCTTTTTGCACCTCTGTTGGCTCTTTCTGCACCTCACTTGCTCCTTTCTACACTTCTCTTGCCTTTTCTGCACCCCTGTTGCTTCATTCTGCACTTTCCATGCTTCTTTCTACACCTGTCTTGCTTCTTTCTGCACCCCTGTTGTCTCTTTATGTACCTCTTTTGCATCTTTCTGCACTTTTCTTTCCTTTTTCTGCAGCTCTCTTCCCTCTTTCTGCACGTTTGTTGCCTCTTTCTGCACCTCATTTGCTTCTTTCTGTACCCCTGTTGTCTCTTTCTGCACTCGTCTTCCCTCTTTCTTTACCTTTCCTGCCTGTTTTTGCTCCTCACTTGCCTCTTTCTGCACTTTTCTTGCTTCTTTCTACACCTCTGTTGCTTCTTTCAGCAATTCTCTTGCCTCTTTGTGCACTTCTCTTGCCTGTTTCTGCACTTCTCTTGCCTCTTTCTGCACCCCTGTTGCTTCATTCTGCACTTTCCATGCTTCTTTCTGCACCTGTCTTGCTTCTTTCTGCACCCCTGTTGTCTATTTATGTACCTCTTTTGCCTCTTTCTGCACTTTTCTTGCCTTTTTCTGCACCTCTCTTCCTCTTTCTGCACGTCTGTTGCCTCTTTCTGCACCTCATTTGCTTCTTTGTGCACCCCTGTTGTCTCTTTCAGCACTCGTCTTCCCTCTTTCTGTACCTTTGCTGCCTGTTTTTGCATCTCACTTGCCTCTTTCTGCACTTTTCTTGCTTCGTTCTACACCTCATGTGCTTCTTTCAGAAATTCTCTTGCCTCTTTGTGCACTTCTCTTGCCTGTTTCTGCACCTCTCTTGCCTCTTTTTGTACCTCTGTTGACTCTTTCTGCACCTCACTTGCTCCTTTCTACACTTCTCTTGCCTTTTTCTGCACCCCTGTTGCTTCATTCTGCACTTTCCATGCTTCTTTCTGCACCTGTCTTGCTTCTTTGTGTACTACTGTTGTCTCTTTATGTACCTCTTTTGCCTCTTTCTGCACTTTTCTTGCCTTTTTCTGCACCTCTCTTCCCTCATTCTGCACGTCTGTTGCCTCTTTCTGCACCTCATTTGCTTCTTTCTGCACCCCTGTTGTCTCTTTCTGCACTCGTCTTCCCTCTTTCTGTACCTTTCCTGCCTGTTTTTGCTCCTCACTTGCCTCTTTCTGCACTTTTCTTGCTTCTTTCTACACCTCTGTTGCTTCTTTCAGCAATTATCTTGCCTCTTTGTGCAATTCCCTTGCCTGTATCTGCACTTCTCTTGCCTCTTTCTGTACCCCTGTTGCTACATTCTGCACTTTCCATGCTTCTTTCTGCACCTGTCTTGCTTCTTTCTGCACCCCTGTTGTCTCTTTATGTACCTCTTTTGCCTCTTTCTGCACTTTTCTTGCCTTTTTCTGCACCTCTCTTCCCTCTTTCTGTACGTCTGTTGCCTCTTTGTGCACCTCATTTGCTTCTTTCTGCACCCCTGTTGTCTCTTTATGTACCTCTTTTGGCTCTTTCTGCACTTTTCTTGCCTTTTTCTGCACCTCTCTTCCCTCTTTCTGCACGTCTGTTGCCTCTTTCTGCACCTCATTTGCTTCTTTCTGAACCCCTGTTGTCTCTTTATGCACTCGTCTTCCCTCTTTCAGTACCTTTCCTGCCTGTTTTTGCATCTCACTTGCCTCTTTATGCACTTTTCTTGCTTCTTTCTACACCTCTGTTGCTTCTTTCAGCAATCCTCTTGCCTCTTTGTGCACTTCTCTTGCCTGTTTCTGCACTTCTATTGCCTCTTTCTGCACTTCTCTTGCCTCTTTCTGCACCCCTGTTGCTTCATTCTGCACTTTCCATGCTTCTTTCCGCACCTGTCTTGCTTCTTTCTGCACCCCTGTTGTCTCTTTATGTACCTCTTTTGCCTCTTTCTGCACTTTTCTTGGCTTTTTCTGCACCTCTTTTCCCTCTTTCAGCACATCTGTTGCCTCTTTCTGCACCTCATTTGCTTCTTTCTGCACCCCTGTTGTCTCTTTCAGCACTTGTCTTCACTCTTTCTGTACCTTTGCTGCCTGTTTTTGCATCTCACTTGCCTCTTTCTGCACTTTTCTTGCTTCTTTCTACACCTCTGTTGCTTCTTTCAGAAATTCTCTTGCCTCTTTGTGCACTTCTCTTGCCTGTTTCTGCACCTCTCTTGCCTCTTTTTGTACCTCTGTTGGCTCTTTCTGCACCTCAATTGCTACTTTCTTCACTTCTCTTGCCTCTTTCTGCACCCCTGTTGCATCTTTCTGCACTTTCCATGCTTCTTTCTGCACCTGTCTTGCTTCTTTGTGCACCCCTGTTGTCCCTTTATGTACCTCTTTTGCCTCTTTCTGCACTTTTCTTACCTTTTTCTGCACCTCTCTTCCCTCTTTCTGCATGTCTTTTGCCTCTTTCTGCACCTCATTTGATTCTTTCTGCACCCCTGTTGTCTCTTTCTGCACTCGTCTTCCCTCTTTCTGTACCTTTCCTGCCTGTTTTTGCATCTCACTTGCCTCTTTCACCACTTTTCTTGCTTCTTTCTACACCTCTGTTGCTTCTTTCAGCAATTCTCTTGCCTCTTTGTGCACTTCTCTTGCCTGTTTCTGCACCTCTCTTGCCTCTTTTTGCACCTCTGTTGGCTCTTTCTGCACCTCACGTGCTCCTTTCTACACTTCTCTTGCCTCTTTCTGCACCCCTGTTGCTTCACTCTGCACTTTCCATGCTTCTTTCTGCACCTGTCTTGCTTCTTTCTGCACCCCTGTTGTCTCTTTATGTACCTCTTTTGCCTCTTTCTGCACTTTTCTTGCTTCTTTCTACACCTCTGTTGCTTCTTTTAGCTATTCTCTTGCCTCTTTGTGCAATTCCCTTGCCTGTTTCTGCACTTCTCTTGCCTCTTTCTGCACCCCTGTTGCTACATTCTGTACTTTCCATGCTTCTTTCTGCACCTGTCTTGCTTCTTTCTGCACCCCTGTTGTCTCTTTATGTACCTCTTTTGCCTCTTTCTGCACTTTTCTTGCCTTTTTCTGCACCTCTCTTCCCTCTTTCTGCACGTCTGTTGCCTCTTTCTGCACCTCATTTGCTTCTTTCTGCACCCCTGTTGTCTCTTTCAGCACTCGTCTTCCCTCTTTCTGTACCTTTCCTGCCAGTTTTTGCATCTCACTTGCCTCTTTCTGCACTTTTCTTGCTTCTTTCTACACCTCTGTTGCTTCTTTCAGCAATTCTCTTGCCTCTTTTGTGCACTTCTCTTGCCTGTTTCTGCACCTCTCTTGCCTCTTTTTGCACCTCTGTTGGCTCTTTCTGCACCTCACTTGCTCCTTTCTACACTTCTCTTGCCTCTTTCTGCACCCCTGTTGCTTCATTCTGCACTTTCCATGCTTCTTTCTGCACCTGTCTTGCTTCTTTCTGCACCCCTGTTGTCTCTTTATGTACCTCTTTTGCCTCTTTCTGCACTTTTCTTTCCTTTTTACTGCACCTCTCTTCCCGCACGTCTGTTGTCTCTTTCTGCACCTCATTTGCTTCTTTCTGCACCCATGTTGTCTCTTTCTGCACTCGTCTTCCCTCTTTCTGTACCTTTCCTGCCTGTTTTTGCATCCTCACTTGCCTCTTTCTGCACTTTTCTTGCTTCTTTCTACACCTCTGTTGCTTCTTTCAGCAATTCTCTTGCCTCTTTGTGCACTTGTCTTGCCTGTTTCTGCACTTCTCTTGCCTCTTTCTGTACCCCTGTTGCTATCATTCTGCACTTTCCATGCTTCTTTCTGCACCTGTCTTGCTTCTTTCTGCACCCTGTTGTCTCTTTATGTACCTCTTTTGCCTCTTTCTGCACTTTTCTTGCCTTTTTCTGCACCTCTCTTCCCTCTTTCTGCACGTCTGTTGCCTCTTTCTGCACCTCATTTGCTTCTTTCTGCACCCCTGTTGTCTCTTTCTGCACTCGTCTTCCCTCTTTCTGTACCTTTCCTGCCTGTTTTTGCATCTCACTTGCCTCTTTCTGCACTTTTCTTGCTTCTTTCTACACCTCTGTTGCTTCTTTCAGCAATTCTCTTGCCTCTTTGTGCAATTCCCTTGCCTGTTTCTGCACTTCTCTTGCCTCTTTCTGCACCCCTGTTGCTACATTCTGCACTTTCCATGCTTCTTTATTCACCTGTCTTGCTTCTTTCTGCACCCCTGTTTTCTCTTTATGTACCTCTTATGCCTCTTTCTGCACTTTTCTTGGATTTTTCTGCACCTCTCTTCCCTCTTTCTGTACGTCTGTTGCCTCTTTTTGCACCTCATTTGCTTCTTTCTGCACCCCTGTTGTCTCTTTATGTACCTCTTTTGCCTCTTTCTGCACTTTTCTTGCCTTTTTCTGCACCTCTCTTCCCTCTTTCTGCACGTCTGTTGCCTCTTTCTGCACCTCATTTGCTTCTTTCTGAACCCCTGTTGTCTCTTTATGCACTCGTCTTCCCTCTTTCAGTACCTTTCCTGCCTGTTTTTGCATCTCACTTGCCTCTTTCTGCACTTTTCTTGCTTCTTTCTACACCTCTGTTGCTTCTTTCAGCAATTCTCTTGCCTCTTTGTGCACTTCTCTTGCCTGTTTCTGCACTTCTCTTGCCTCTTTCTGCACCCCTGTTGCTTCATTCTGCACTTTCCATGCTTCTTTCTGCACCTGTCTTGCTTCTTTCTGCACCCCTGTTGTCTCTTTATGTACCTCTTTTGCCTCTTTCTGCACTTTTCTTGCCTTTTTCTGCACCTCTCTTCCCTCTTTCTGCACGTCTGTTGCCTCTTTCTGCACCTCATTTGCTTCTTTCTGCACCCCTGTTGTCTCTTTCAGCACTTGTCTTCACTCTTTCTGTACCTTTGCTGCCTGTTTTTGCATCTCACTTGCCTCTTTCTGCACTTTTCTTGCTTCTTTCTACACCTCTGTTGCTTCTTTCAGAAATTCTCTTGCCTCTTTGTGCACTTCTCTTGCCTGTTTCTGCACCTCTCTTGCCTCTTTTTGTACCTCTGTTGGCTCTTTCTGCACCTCAATTGCTACTTTCTTCACTTCTCTTGCCTCTTTCTGCACCCCTGTTGCTTCTTTCTGCACTTTCCATGCTTCTTTCTGCACCTGTCTTGCTTCTTTCTGCACCCCTGTTGTCTCTTTATGTACTTCTTTTGCCTTTCAGCACTTTTCTTACCTTTTTCTGCACCTCTCTTCCCTCTTTCTGCATGTCTGTTGCCTCTTTCTGCACCTCATTTGATTCTTTCTGCACCCCTGTTGTCTCTTTCTGCACTCGTCTTCCCTCTTTCTGTACCTTTCCTGCCTGTTTTTGCATCTCACTTGCCTCTTTCTACCACTTTTCTTGCTTCTTTCTACACCTCTGTTGCTTCTTTCTGCAATTCTCTTGCCTCTTTGTGCACTTCTCTTGCCTGTTTCTGCACCTCTCTTGCCTCTTTTTGCACCTCTGTTGGCTCTTTCTGCACCTCACGTGCTCCTTTCTACACTTCTCTTGCCTCTTTCTGCACCCCTGTTGCTTCACTCTGCACTTTCCATGCTTCTTTCTGCACCTGTCTTGCTTCTTTCTGCACCCCTGTTGTCTCTTTATGTACCTCTTTTGCCTCTTTCTGCACTTTTCTTGCTTCTTTCTACACCTCTGTTGCTTCTTTCAGCTATTCTCTTGCCTCTTTGTGCAATTCCCTTGCCTGTTTCTGCACTTCTCTTGCCTCTTTCTGCACCCCTGTTGCTACATTCTGTACTTTCCATGCTTCTTTCTGCACCTGTCTTGCTTCTTTCTGCACCCTGTTGTCTCTTTATGTACCTCTTTTGCCTCTTTCTGCACTTTTCTTGCCTTTTTCTGCACCTCTCTTCCCTCTTTCTGTACGTCTGTTGCCTCTTTATGCACCTCATTTGCTTCTTTCTGCACCCCTGTTGTCTCTTTCAGCACTCGTCTTCCATCTTTCTGTACCTTTCCTGCCTGTTTTTGCATCTCACTTGCCTCTTTCTGCACTTTTCTTGCTTCTTTCTAGACATCTGTTGCTTCTTTCAGCAATTCTCTTGCCTCTTTGTGCACTTCTCTTGCCTGTTTCTGCACCTCTCTTGCCTCTTTTTGCACCTCTGTTGGCTCTTTCTGCACCTCACTTGCTCCTTTCTACACTTCTCTTGCCTCTTTCTGCACCCCTGTTGCTTCTTTCTGCACTTTCCATGCTTCTTTCTGCACCTGTCTTGCTTCTTTCTGCACCCCTGTTGTCTCTTTATGTACCTCTTTTGCCTCTTTCTGCACTTTTCTTTACTTTTTCTGCACCTCTCTTCCCTCTTTCTGCATGTCTGTTGCCTCTTTCTGCACCTCATTTGCTTCTTTCTGCACCCCTGTTGTCTCTTTCTGCACTCGTCTTCCCTCTTTCTTTACCTTTCCTGCCTGTTTTTGCTCCTCACTTGCCTCTTTCTGCACTTTTTTTGCTTCTTTCTACACCTCTGTTGCTTTTTTCAGCAATTCTCTTGCCTCTTTGTGCACTTGTCTTCCCTGTTTCTGCACTTCTCTTGCCTCTTTCTGTACCCCTGTTGCTTCATTCTGCACTTTCCATGCTTCTTTCTGCACCTGTCTTGCTTCTTTCTGCACCCTGTTGTCTCTTTATGTACCTCTTTTGCCTCTTTCTGCACTTTTCTTTCCTTTTTCTGCACCTCTCTTCCCTCTTTCTGCACGTCTGTTTCCTCTTTCTGCACCTCATTTGCTTCTTTATGCACCCCTGTCATCTCTTTATGCACTCGTCTTCCCTCTTTCTGTACCTTTCCTGCCTGTTTTTCCATCTCACTGGCCTCTTTCTACACTTTTCTTGCTTCTTTCTACACCTCTGTTGCTTCTTTCAGCAATTATCTTGCCTCTTTGTGCACATCCCTTGCCTGTTTCTGCACTTCTCTTGCCCCTTTCTGCACCCCTGTTGCTTCATTCTGCACTTTCCATGCTTCTTTCTGCACCTGTCTTGCTTCTTTCTGCACCCCTGTTGTCTCTTTATGTACCTCTTTTGCCTCTTTCTGCACTTTTCTTGCCTTTTTCTGCACCTCTCTTCCCTTTTCTGCACGTCTGTTGCCTCTTTCTGCACCTCATTTGCTTCTTTGTGCACCCCTGTTGTCTCTTTCAGCACTCGTCTTCCCTCTTTCTGTACCTTTGCTGCCTGTTTTTGCATCTCACTTGCCTCTTTCTGCACTTTTATTGCTTCTTTCTACACCTCATGTGCTTCTTTCAGAAATTCTCTTGCCTCTTTGAGCACTTCTCTTGCCTGTTTCTGCACTTCTCTTGCCTCTTTTTGTACCTCTGTTGGCTCTTTCTGCACCTCACTTGCTACTTTCTACACTTCTCTTGCCTCTTTCTGCACCCCTGTTGCTTCATTCTGCACTTTCCATGCTTCTTTCTGCACCTGCCTTGCTTCTTTGTGCACCCCTGTTGTC
Source organism: Calotriton arnoldi (assembly GCA_963921515.1). NCBI lineage: Eukaryota > Metazoa > Chordata > Amphibia > Caudata > Salamandridae > Calotriton > Calotriton arnoldi. Next base: position 13,755 of record CAWUFW010026205.1, on the reverse strand, counting down.
TCTTTATGTACCTCTTTTGCCTCATTCTGCACTTTTCTTGCCTTTTTCTGCACCTCTCTTCCCTCATTCTGCACGTCTGTTGCCTCTTTCTGCACCTCATTTGCTTCTTTCTGCACCCCTGTTGTCTCTTTCTGCACTTGTCTTCCCTCTTTCTGTACCTTTGCTGCCTGTTTTTGCATCTCACTTGCCTCTTTCTGCACTTTTCTTGCTTCTTTCCACACCTCTGTTGCTTCTTTCAGCAATTCTCTTGCCTCTTTGTGCACTTCTCTTGCCTGTTTCTGCACCTCTCTTGCCTCTTTTTGCACCTCTGTTGGCTCTTTCTGCACCTCACTTGCTCCTTTCTACACTTCTCTTGCCTCTTTCTGCACCCCTGTTGCTTCATTCTGCACTTTCCATGCTTCTTTCTGCACCTGTCTTGCTTCTTTCTGCACCCCTGTTGTCTCTTTATGTACCTCTTTTGCCTCTTTCTGCACTTATCTTGCCTTTTTCTGCACCTCTCTTCCCTCTTTCTGCACGTCTGTTGCCTCTTTCTGCACCTCATTTGCTTCTTTCTGCACCCCTGTTGTCTCTTTCTGCACTCGTCTTCCCTCTTTCTGTACCTTTCCTGCCTGTTTTTGCATCTCACTTGCCTCTTTCTGCACTTTTCTTGCTTCTTTCTACACCTCTGTTGCTTCTTTCAGCAATTCTCTTGCCTCTTTGTGCACTTCTCTTGCCTGTTTCTGCACCTCTCTTGCCTCTTTTTGTACCTCTGTTGGCTCTTTCTCCACCTCACTTGCTCCTTTCTACACTTCTCTTGCCTCTTTCTGCACCCCTGTTGCTTCTTTCTGCACTTTCCATGCTTCTTTCTGCACCTGTCTTGCTTCTTTCTGCACCCCTGTTGTCTCTTTATGTACCTCTTTTGCCTCTTTCTGCACTTTTCTTGCCTTTTTCTGAACCTCTCTTCCCTCTTTCTGCACGTCTGTTGCCTCTTTCTGCACCTCATTTGCTTCTTTTTGCACCCCTGTTGTCTCTTTCTGCACTCGTCTTCCCTCTTTCTTTACCTTTCCTGCCTGTTTTTGCTCCTCACTTGCCTCTTTCTGCACTTTTCTTGCTTCTTTCTACACCTCTGTTGCTTCTTTCAGCAATTCTCTTGCCTCTTTGTGCACTTCTCTTGCCTGTTTCTGCACTTCTCTTGCCTCTTTCTGTACCCCTGTTGCTTCATTCTGCACTTTCCATGCTTCTTTCTGCACCTGTCTTGCTTCTTTCTGCACCCCTGTTGTCTCTTTATGTACCTCTTTTGCCTCTTTCTGCACTTTTCTTGCCTTTTTCTGCACCTCTCTTCCCTCTTTCTGCACGTCTGTTGCCTCTTTCTGCACCTCATTTGCTTCTTTCTGCACCCCTGTTGTCTCTTTCATGCACTCGTCTTCCCTCTTTCTGTACCTTTGCTGCCTGTTTTTGCATCTCACTTGCCTCTTTCTGCACTTTTCTTGCTTCTTTCTACACCTCATGTTGCTTCTTTCAGAAATTCTCTTGCCTCTTTGTGCACTTCTCTTGCCTGTTTCTGCACTTCTCTTGCCTCTTTTTGTACCTCTGTTGGCTCTTTCTGCACCTCACTTGCTCCTTTCTACACTTCTCTTGCCTCTTTCGGCACCCCTGTTGCTTCATTCTGCACTTTCCATGCTTCTTTCTGCACCTGTCTTGCTTCTTTCTGCACCCCTGTTGTCTCTTTATGTACCTCTTTTGCCTCTTTCTGCACTTTTCTTGCCTTTTTCTGCACCTCTCTTCCCTCTTTCTGCACGTCTGTTGCCTCTTTCTGCACCTCATTTGCTTCTTTCTGCACCCCTGTTGTCTCTTTCTGCACTCGTCTTCCCTCTTTCTGTACCTTTGCTGCCTGTTTTTGCATCTCAGTTGCCTCTTTCTGCACTTTTCTTGCTTCTTTCTACACCTCTGTTGCTTCTTTCAGCAATTCTCTTGCCTCTTTGTGCACTTCTCTTGCCTGTTTCTGCACCTCTCTTGCCTCTTTTTGCACCTCTGTTGGCTCTTTCTGCACCTCACTTGCTCCTTTCTACACTTCTCTTGCCTCTTTCTGCACCCTGTTGCTTCATTCTGCACTTTCCATGCTTCTTTCTGCACCTGTCTTGCTTCTTTCTGCACCCTGTTGTCTCTTTATGTACCTCTTTTGCCTCTTTCTGCACTTTTCTTGCCTTTTTCTGCACCTCTCTTCCCTCTTTCTGCACGTCTGTTGCCTCTTTCTGCACCTCATTTGCTTCTTTCTGCACCCCTGTTGTCTCTTTCATGCACTCGTCTTCCCTCTTTCTGTACCTTTCCTGCCTGTTTTTGCATCTCACTTGCCTCTTTCTGCACTTTTCTTGCTTCTTTCTACACCTCTGTTGCTTCTTTCAGCAATTCTCTTGCCTCTTTGTGCACTTCTCTTGCCTGTTTCTGCACTTCTCTTGCCTCTTTCTGCACCCCTGTTGCTTCATTCTGCACTTTCCATGCTTCTTTCTGCACCTGTCTTGCTTCTTTCTGCACCCCTGTTGTCTCTTTATGTACCTCTTTTGCCTCTTTCTGCACTTTTCTTTCCTTTTTCTGCACCTCTCTTCCCTCTTTCTGCACGTCTGTTGCCTCTTTCTGCACCTCATTTGCTTCTTTCTGCACCCCTGTTGTCTCTTTCTGCACTCGTCTTCCCTCTTTCTGTACCTTTCCTGCCTGTTTTTGCATCTACACTTGCTTCTTTCTGCACATTTCTTGCTTCTTTCTACACCTCTGTTGCTTCTTTCAACAATTCTCTTGCCTCTTTGTGCACATTCTCTTGCCTGTTTCTGTACTTCTCTTGCCTCTTTCTGCACCCCTGTTGCTACATTCTGCACTTTCCATGCTTCTTTCTGCACCTGTCTTGCTTCTTTCTGCACCCTGTTGTCTCTTTATGTACCTCTTTTGCCTCTTTCTGCACTTTCCTTGCCTTTTTCTGCACCTCTCTTCCCTCTTTCTGTACGTCTGTTGCCTCTTTATGCACCTCATTTGCTTCTTTCTGCACCCCTGTTGTCTCTTTCAGCACTTGTCTTCCCTCTTTCTGTACCTTTGCTGCCTGTTTTTGCATCTCACTTGCCTCTTTCTGCACTTTTCTTGCTTCTTTCTACACCTCTGTTGCTTCTTTCAGCAATTCTCTTGCCTCTTTGTGCACTTCTCTTGCCTGTTTCTGCACCTCTCTTGCCTCTTTTTGCACCTCTGTTGGCTCTTTCTGCACCTCACTTGCTCCTTTCTACACTTCTCTTGCCTCTTTCTGCACCCCTGTTGCTTCATTCTGCACTTTCCATGCTTCTTTCTGCACCTGTCTTGCTTCTTTCTGCACCCCTGTTGTCTCTTTATGTACCTCTTTTGCATCTTTCTGCACTTTTCTTTCCTTTTCTGCACCTCTCTTCCCTCTTTCTGCACGTCTGTTGCCTCTTTCTGCACCTCATTTGCTTCTTTCTGTACCCCTGTTGTCTCTTTCTGCACTCGTCTTCCCTCTTTCTGTACCTTTCCTGCCTGTTTTTGCATCTTCACTTGCCTCTTTCTGCACTTTTCTTGCTTCTTTCTACACCTCTGTTGCTTCTTACATCAATTCTCTTGCCTCTTTGTGCACTTCTCTTGCCTGTTTCTGCACTTCTCTTGCCTCTTTCTGCACCCCTGTTGCTTCATTCTGCACTTTCCATGCTTCTTTCTGCACCTGTCTTGCTTCTTTCTGCACCCCTGTTGTCTATTTATGTACCTCTTTTGCCTCTTTCTGCACTTTTCTTGCCTTTTTCTGCACCTCTCTTCCCTCTTTCTGTACGTCTGTTGCCTCTTTATGCACCTCATTTGCTTCTTTCTGCACCCCTGTTGTCTCATTCAGCACTTGTCTTCCCTCTTTCTGTACCTTTCCTGCCTGTTTTTGCATCTCACTTGCCTCTTTCTCAACTTTTCTTGCTGCTTTCTACACCTCTGTTGCTTCTTTCAGCAATTCTCTTGCCTCTTTGTGCACTTCTCTTGCCTGTTTCTGCACTTCTCTTGCCTCTTTCTGCACCCTTGTTGCTTCATTCTGCACTTTCCATGCTTCTTTCTGCACCTGTCTTGCTTCTTTCTGCACCCCTGTTGTCTCTTTATGTACCTCTTTTGCATCTTTCTGCACTTTTCTTTCCTTTTTCTGCACCTCTCTTCCCTCTTTCTGCACGTTTGTTGCCTCTTTCTGCACCTCATTTGCTTCTTTCTGTACCCCTGTTGTCTCTTTCTGCACTCGTCTTCCCTCTTTCTGTACCTTTGCTGCCTGTTTTTGCATCTCACTTGCCTCTTTCTGCACTTTTCTTGCTTCGTTCTACACCTCATGTGCTTCTTTCAGAAATTCTCTTGCCTCTTTGTGCACTTCTCTTGCCTGTTTCTGCACCTCTCTTGCCTCTTTTTGTAAGCTCTGTTGACTCTTTCTGCACCTCACTTGCTCCTTTCTACACTTCTCTTGCCTGTTTCTGCACCCCTGTTGCTTCATTCTGCACTTTCCATGCTTCTTTCTGCACCTGTCTTGCTTCTTTGTGTACAACTGTTGTCTCTGTATGTACCTCTTTTGCCTCTTTCTGCACTTTTCTTGCCTTTTTCTGCACCTCTCTTCCCTCATTCTGCACGTCTGTTGCCTTTTTCTGCACCTTATTTGCTTCTTTCTGCACCCTTGTTGTCTCTTTCTGCACTCGTCTTCCCTCTTTCTGTACCTTTCCTGCCTGTTTTTGCTCCTCACTTGCCTCTTTCTGCACTTTTCTTGCTTCTTTCCACACCTCTGTTGCTTCTTTCAGCAATTATCTTGCCTCTTTGTGCAATTCCCTTGCCTGTTTCTGCACTTCTCTTGCCTCTTTCTGTACCCCTGTTGCTACATTCTGCACTTTCCATGCTTCTTTCTGCACCTGTCTTGCTTCTTTCTGCACCCCTGTTGTCTCTTTATGTACCTCTTTTGCCTCTTTCTGCACTTTTCTTGTGTTTTTCTGCACCCCTCTTTCCTCTTTCTGTACGTCTGTTGCCTCTTTCTGCACCTCATTTTCTTCTTTCTGCACCCCTGTTGTCTCTTTATGTACCTGTTTTGCCTCTTTCTGCACTTTTATTGCCTTTTGCTGCACCTCTCTTCCCTCTTTCTGCACGTCTGTTGCCTCTTTATGCACCTCATTTGCTTCTTTCTGAACCTCTGTTGTCTCTTTATGCACTCGTGTGAGAAGTTGGCCTGGCATATGCTGTCCACTAGTTATAGTGGGCACCTTGCACCAGTCCAAATCGACTCTTATGGTAGGTAGGTTAAAGACAACCTTATTGAAAGCTATCCTAGTGGTAGCTGTGGAGAGCAGCCTTCAGGCTAAGTCTTGAAGGAATGTAAAGCAGCTTGTTTTACCAGTCTATAATCTCTTGAGTGACCAAATGAAAGAGCACCACACCAGGTATATATTCAAAATATATGTATTTATTACTAAACACACCTCTCTAGTCTCTTTATGAGGCTAGAGTTCAAGTACATAGGTTATAAGATCTTAAATCACAGTAATAGCACAAATACACGTTTGGGCCCTAGGGCGTACCAAACCATATACCAATAAAGTGGTATGCGAACCACGACTGAACTAGACACTAGGCCTAGAGCCTCTAGAAGTGCTTGGACCACAAGGAACCACCCAAGGTAGTGACACAGGGGACCCACGGGAGACGCGTGCAGTGTAAATACACAACCGCGATACGCCGTTAACTTCTATGGAGAAAGTCGGGATCGGGAAAATAGAGGAAAGGGACACTTAGAAGAGGACTAGGACAAAACCCTTTGAGATCTAGGACTTTGAAGAGTCTCTACCCACGGGAGCACCGGAGTACTCGTGTTACCTCACCCAGGGAAGCCGGGTGCATAGGTGCCTTTCGGGGTCGGGTTTCGTCGTCGGTTCTTATGGCGATCTGCTGCAAAGTGCTGCTGGCGACCAGGAGAAAAGTGTCCGGTGGATCCAAGAGTGGATCGGAGTTCTGGATGAACCTGAAAGCAGAGGGGACAGAGTCTGGGTCACTAGCCAGTGACCAGGAAGGCGATGGACAGATGCCCACCGATGTCGAGTGCTTCAGGTGCGGTTGACGGTCGCCTCGTTTCTGCAGCCACGAGGTCCAGGAGGCGTTGTCGGCGACCAGGAGCAGGATTCGGGCTGGTACACAATGTCTGTCGAGTGCTGCGGTGTCGGCGACCGGATTGGACCCAACAAGCCTTGGCAACGGCAAGTCTTGATGTCGCTGAAGATCATCGATGGTGCAGACCAGCAAGGTCTGGGGAACTCACCCAGCAAGGGTAAGTCAGGGCAGGCCTGGAGCAACCAGGGGAGCCCTTTGGTTTCTTTAGAAAGTCTTCTGGGGACCCACGAGCCGGCTGGCAAGGGATCGCGAAGACACCTCGGGCGGAATCACTCAACAGGGGCCTACGGTCACTCAGGACAGTGTAGGCCTCTGATCTTCGGAGGGATTCCTGCTGGAGGTTGGGACCACACGTGGTCCAAAGCACAGGTTCGTAGAACGTTGTGAAAGGGTTGCACTCGACAATAGTGCACGGTACCCAGGGGTCGCGGTTCCTCGTCACTCGTGGGGTCCACTTGCCTCAGCTTCGCTGGGGACTCACGATGGCCTTGGAGAAGTCAGGAAATCCACTTCTTGGGCTGCAGGGACTTCGGACTCCGGCGGGAGCGGCATAGTTTGCGACCGTCGTTATCGTTTTTGGTGCCTGCCAAGCAGGGAGTCACTCCTTGACCCCAAGGGAGATTCTTCAGTCCTCTAATCGTGATGTAGAGCGTCGAAGGTCCAGGATTCTGTTTCAGAGTTTCGTCCAGGGATATCTAATCTTGCTGTGGCAAGGGTTCCCCATTTTAACTAGTAAAACAGGGAGGGACTAACTCTATGACCCCACCTATGGGAGGGTCAAGGGAGGGGTGGCTACACCCACTTCCCTTTGTCCAGTTTCGCGCCAGAGCAGGGGCAGGTAGCCCCTGAGCTGGTTTGAACTGGCATATGCACAGAGGAGCCTTTTGCTCCCCCAGTGCAGGACTTCAAAGCACTCTAAGAGTGCACCCACCCAGCCCCAATACACATTATCCTGTCTGGGAGGTGGTCACACCTCCCTGCAACAGGAAACCTATTGTCCAGGCCTCCCCTGCCGGAGTTTCGTCCAGCAGCAGGAGGCCAGACTTGTGTCTGTGGCAGCAGCATCCATTTTGTGATGCCAGGGCTTCAGAAAGAAGTTACCGGGTAAGCCAGAGTTAACATGTCTTTCCGTCTAGAAGGGTGGAATGCTACCCCCGCCACCAGGATTGGCGGGGGTAGTATTCCAAGATGTTTGACACCAAACACGACATGTTTAGGTGCAGCCATTCCAAAGTTAGCATTTTACCGCGAGGATATAATGCGCTTAAGAGTATATGGTCAGGCTGCACTACAAACAGCATCAGAGATGGTCTCCGAACGCTGCAGAGGGGCCCTGCTCATGCAGAGGCACCCTCTCACATAGGAACCATGCACTCTGCCTTTAGGATTGATAAGGCCTGCCTTAGGAGTGACATATAGGTTTCTAGTGTGTGTGTATTTCGTGATATAGGTAACCTATATCACAGTGAGAGGTGCATGCACCACCTTACCCAGGCTGCAGTAGCAGACCTGTGGTGTCAGTTTGGATGGCCTTCCAGGGGTGGCATAATACATGCTGCAGCCCCTGGCAGGCCTCTGAGGTACCTATGCCCTTGGTACATAGTATACCATATACTAGGGACTTATAAGGGCACTCCAGATCCCAATCAGAGATGTGCCTAAGGCACATGGAATCCATTTTACAGAGACAGCAGATAGACTGGGGCCCTGAATAGCAGGATCCCAGTCCAACTAAGTCATAAACCAGCAAAACACCATAAAAAAAGTGGGGGCAACCATATAGTCAGATTCCACCTTCCTACATACTTCCCTCTTTCAGTACCTTTCCTGCCTGTTTTTGCATCTCACTTGCCTCTTTATGCACTTTTCTTGCTTCTTTCTACACCTCTGTTGCTTCTTTCAGCAATCCTCTTGCCTCTTTGTGCACTTCTCTTGCCTGTTTCTGCACTTCTCTTGCCTCTTTCTGCACCCCTGTTGCTTCATTCTGCACTTTCCATGCTTCTTTCCGCACCTGTCTTGCTTCTTTCTGCACCCCTGTTGTCTCTTTATGTACCTCTTTTGCCTCTTTCTGCACTTTTCTTGGCTTTTTCTGCACCTCTTTTCCCTCTTTCTGCACATCTGTTGCCTCTTTCTGCACCTCATTTGCTTCTTTCTGCACCCCTGTTGTCTCTTTCAGCACTTGTCTTCACTCTTTCTGTACCTTTGCTGCCTGTTTTTGCATCTCACTTGCCTCTTTCTGCACTTTTCTTGCTTCTTTCTACACCTCTGTTGCTTCTTTCAGAAATTCTCTTGCCTCTTTGTGCACTTCTCTTGCCTGTTTCTGCACCTCTCTTGCCTCTTTTTGTATCTCTGTTGGCTCTTTCTGCACCTCAGTTGCTACTTTCTTCACTTCTCTTGCCTCTTTCTGCACCCTGTTGCTTCACTCTGCACTTTCCATGCTTCTTTCTGCACCTGTCTTGCTTCTTTCTGCACCCCTGTTGTCTCTTTATGTACCTCTTTTGCCTCTTTCTGCACATTTCTTGCTTCTTTCTACACCTCTGTTGCTTCTTTTAGCTATTCTCTTGCCTCTTTGTGCAATTCCCTTGCCTGTTTCTGCACTTCTCTTGCCTCTTTCTGCACCCCTGTTGCTACATTCTGTACTTTCCATGCTTCTTTCTGCACCTGTCTTGCTTCTTTCTGCACCCCTGTTGTCTCTTTATGTACCTCTTTTGCCTCTTTCTGCACTTTTCTTGCCTTTTTCTGCACCTCTCTTCCCTCTTTCTGTACATCTGTTGCCTCTTTATGAACCTCATTTGCTTCTTTCTGCACCCCTGTTGTCTCTTTCAGCACTCGTCTTCCCTCTTTCTGTACCTTTCCTGCCTGTGTTTGCATCTCACTTGCCTCTTTCTGCACTTTTCTTGCTTCTTTCTAAACCTCTGTTGCTTCTTTCAGCAATTCTCTTGCCTCTTTGTGCACTTCTCTTGCCTGTTTCTGCACCTCTCTTGCCTCTTTTTTCACCTCTGTTGGCTCTTTCTGCACCTCACTTGCTCCTTTCTACACTTCTTTTGCCTCTTTCTGCACCCCTGTTGCTTCATTCTGCACTTTCCATGCTTCTTTCTGCACCTGTCTTGCTTCTTTCTGCACCCTGTTGTCTCTTTATGTACCTCTTTTGCCTCTTTCTGCAGTTTTCTTGCCTTTTTCTGCACCTCTCTTCCTTCTTTCTGTACGTCTGTTGCCTCTTTATGCACCTTATTTGCTTCTTTCTGCACCTCTGTTGTCTCTTTCAGCACTCGTCTTCCGTCTTTCTGTACCTTTCCTGCCTGTTTTTGCATCTCACTTGCCTCTTTCTGCACTTTTCTTGCTTCTTTCTACACCTCTGTTGCTTCTTTCAGCAATTCTCTTGCCTCTTTGTGCACTTCTCTTGCCTGTTTCTGCACCTCTTTTGCCTCTTTTTGCACCTCTGTTGGCTCTTTCTGCACCGCACTTGCTCTTTTCTACACTTCTCTTTCCTCTTTCTGCACCCCTGTTGCTTCATTTCGCACTTTCCATGCTTCTTTCTGCACCTGTCTTGCTTCTTTCTGCACCCCGTTGTCTCTTTATGTACCTCTTTTGCCTCTTTCTGCACTTTTCTTTCCTTTTTCTGCACCTCTCTTCCCTCTTTCTGCACGTCTGTTTCCTCTTTCTGCACCTCATTTGCTTCTTTATGCACCCCTGTCATCTCTTTATGCACTCGTCTTCCCTCTTTCTGTACCTTTCCTGCCTGTTTTTCCATCTCACTTGCCTCTTTCTACACTTTTCTTGCTTCTTTCTACACCTCTGTTGCTTCTTTCAGCAATTCTCTTGCGTCTTTGTGCACATCTCTTGCCTGTTTCTGCACTTCTCTTGCCTCTTTCTGCACCCCTGTTGCTTCATTCTGCACTTTCCATGCTTCTTTCTGCACCTGTCTTGCTTCTTTCTGCACCCCTGTTGTCTCTTTATGTACCTCTTTTGCCTCTTTCTGCACTTTTCTTGACTTTTTCTGCACCTCTCTTCCCTTTTCTGCACGTCTGTTGCCTCTTTCTGCACCTCATTTGCTTCTTTGTGCAACCCTGTTGTCTCTTTCAGCACTCGTCTTCCCTCTTTCTGTACCTTTGCTGCCTGTTTTTGCATCTCACTTGCCTCTTTCTGCACTTTTCTTGCTTCTTTCTACACCTCATGTGCTTCTTTCAGAAAGTCTCTTGCCTCTTTGAGCACTTCTCTTGCCTGTTTCTGCACCTCTCTTGCCTCTTTTTGTACCTCTGTTGGCTCTTTCTGCACCTCACTTGCTACTTTCTACACTTCTCTTGCCTCTTTCTGCACCCCTGTTGCTTCATTCTGCACTTTCCATGCTTCTTTCTGCACCTGCCTTGCTTCTTTGTGCACCCCTGTTGTCTCTTTATGTACCTCTTTTGCCTCTTTCTGCACTTTTCTTGCCTTTTTCTGCACCTCTCTTCCCTCATTCTGCACGTCTGTTGCCTCTTTCTGCACCTCATTTGCTTCTTTCTGCACCCCTGTTGTCTCTTTCTGCACTTGTCTTCCCTCTTTCTGTACCTTTGCTGCCTGTTTTTGCATCTCACTTGCCTCTTTCTGCACTTTTCTTGCTTCTTTCCACACCTCTGTTGCTTCTTTCAGCAATTATCTTGCCTCTTTGTGCAATTCCCTTGCCTGTTTCTGCACTTCTCGTGCCTCTTTCTGCACCCCTGTTGCTACATTCTGCACTTTCCATGCTTCTTTCTGCACCTGTCTTGCTTCTTTCTGCACCCCTGTTGTCTCTTTATGTACCTCTTTTGCCTCTTTCTGCACTTTTCTTGCCTTTTTCTGCACCTCTCTTCCCTCTTTCTGTACGTCTGTTGCCTCTTTTTGCACCTCATTTGCTTCTTTCTGCACCCCTGTTGTCTCTTTATGTACCTCTTTTGCCTCTTTCTACACTTTTCTTGCCTTTTTCTGCACCTCTCTTCCCTCTTTCTGCACGTCTGTTGCCTCTTTCTGCACCTCATTTGCTTCTTTCTGAACCCCTGTTGTCTCTTTATGCACTCGTCTTCCCTCTTTCTGTACCATTCCTGCCTGTTTTTGCATCTCACTTGCCTCTTTCTGCACTTTTCTTGCTTCTTTCTACACCTCTGTTGCTTCTTTCAGCAATTCTCTTGCCTCTTTGTGCACTTCTCTTGCCTGTTTCTGCACTTCTCTTGCCTCTTTCTGCACCCCTGTTGCTTCATTCTGCACTTTCCATGCTTCTTTCTGCACCTGTCTTGCTTCTTTCTGCACCCCTGTTGTCTCTTTATGTACCTCTTTTGCCTCTTTCTGCACCTTTCTTGACTTTTTCTGCACCTCTCTTCCCTCTTTCTGCACGTCTGTTGCCTCTTTCTGCACCTCATTTGCTTCTTTGTGCACCCCTGTTGTCTCTTTCAGCACTCGTCTTCCCTTTTTCTGTACCTTTGCTGCCTGTTTTTGCATCTCACTTGCCTCTTTCTGCACTTTTCTTGCTTCGTTCTACACCTCATGTGCTTCTTTCAGAAATTCTCTTGCCTCTTTGTGCACTTCTCTTGCCTGTTTCTGCACCTCTCTTGCCTCTTTTTGTACCTCTGTTGACTCTTTCTGCACCTCACTTGCTCCTTTCTACACTTCTCTTGCCTTTTTCTGCACCCCTGTTGCTTCATTCTGCATTTTCCATGCTTCTTTCTGCACCTGTCTTGCTTCTTTGTGTACAACTGTTGTCTCTTTATGTACCTCTTTTGCCTCTTTCTGCACTTTTCTTGCCTTTTTCTGCACCTCTCTCCCCTCATTCTGCACGTCTGTTGCCTCTTTCTGCACCTCATTTGCTTCTTTCTGCACCCCTGTTGTCTCTTTCTGCACTCGTCTTCCCTCTTTCTGTACCTTTCCTGCCTGTTTTTGCTCCTCACTTGCCTCTTTCTGCACTTTTCTTGCTTCTTTCCACACCTCTGTTGCTTCTTTCAGCAATTATCTTGCCTCTTTGTGCAATTCCTCGCCTGTTTCTGCACTTCTCTTGCCTCTTTCTGTACCCCTGTTGCTACATTCTGCACTTTCCATGCTTCTTTCTGCACCTGTCTTGCTTCTTTCTGCACCCCTGTTGTCTCTTTATGTACCTCTTTTGCCTCTTTCTGCACTTTTCTTGCCTTTTTCTGCACCTCTCTTCCCTCTTTCTGTATGTCTGTTGCCTCTTTTTGCACCTCATTTGCTTCTTTCTGCACCCCTGTTGTCTCTTTATGTACCTCTTTTGGCTCTTTCTGCACTTTTCTTGCCTTTTTCTGCACCTCTCTTCCCTCTTTCTGCACGTCTGTTGCCTCTTTCTGCACCTCATTTGCTTCTTTCTGAACCTCTGTTGTCTCTTATGCACTCGTCTTCCCTCTTTCAGTACCTTTCCTGCCTGTTTTTGCATCTCACTTGCCTCTTTATGCACTTTTCTTGCTTCTTTCTACACCTCTGTTGCTTCTTTCAGCAATCCTCTTGCCTCTTTGTGCACTTCTCTTGCCTGTTTCTGCACTTCTCTTGCCTCTTTCTGCACCCCTGTTGCTTCATTCTGCACTTTCCATGCTTCTTTCCGCACCTGTCTTGCTTCTTTCTGCACCCCTGATGTCTCTTTATGTACCTCTTTTGCCTCTTTCTACACTTTTCTTGGCTTTTTCTGCACCTCTTTTCCCTCTTTCTGCACATCTGTTGCCTCTTTCTGCACCTCATTTGCTTCTTTGTGCACCCCTGTTGTCTCTTTCAGCACTCGTCTTCCCTTTTCTGTACCTTTGCTGCCTGTTTTTGCATCTCACTTGCCTCTTTCTGCACTTTTCTTGCTTCTGTTCTACACCTCATGTGCTTCTTTCAGAAATTCTCTTGCCTCTTTGTGCACTTCTCTTGCCTGTTTCTGCACCTCTCTTGCCTCTTTTTGTACCTCTGTTGACTCTTTCTGCACCTCACTTGCTCCTTTCTACACTTCTCTTGCCTTTTCTGCACCCCTGTTGCTTCATTCTGCATTTTCCATGCTTCTTTCTGCACCTGTCTTGCTTCTTTGTGTACAACTGTTGTCTCTTTATGTACCTCTTTTGCCTCTTTCTGCACTTTTCTTGCCTTTTTCTGCACCTCTCTCCCCTCATTCTGCACGTCTGTTGCCTCTTTCTGCACCTCATTTGCTTCTTTCTGCACCCCTGTTGTCTCTTTCTGCACTCGTCTTCCCTCTTTCTGTACCTTTCCTGCCTGTTTTTGCTCCTCACTTGCCTCTTTCTGCACTTTTCTTGCTTCTTTCCACACCTCTGTTGCTTCTTTCAGCAATTATCTTGCCTCTTTGTGCAATTCCCTCGCCTGTTTCTGCACTTCTCTTGCCTCTTTCTGTACCCTGTTGCTACATTCTGCACTTTCCATGCTTCTTTCTGCACCTGTCTTGCTTCTTTCTGCACCCCTGTTGTCTCTTTATGTACCTCTTTTGCCTCTTTCTGCACTTTTCTTGCCTTTTTCTGCACCTCTCTTCCCTCTTTCTGTATGTCTGTTGCCTCTTTTTGCACCTCATTTGCTTCTTTCTGCACCCCTGTTGTCTCTTTATGTACCTCTTTTGGCTCTTTCTGCACTTTTCTTGCCTTTTTCTGCACCTCTCTTCCCTCTTTCTGCACGTCTGTTGCCTCT
>CAWUFW010026204.1:0-35796 GCA_963921515.1 Calotriton arnoldi | reverse complement strand
AGAATCGGCCCCTTAGTGTTGGAGGCTCTCTCGGTTCTTGGGGTACCTGCAGAGGAGGGAAAAGAAACACAGCAGGGTCACTCTCAGTGTGGAGCTCATCTTACCTGGAGTCCCTTATTGTGCAGGTACGTTTTTGCAGTGGTGGTGTTCGTATTGAACACAAACAAGCCTTGGTGGGCGCAAGTGCCCCTGTAGTCAGGGTGTTGCTGCAGGGTGTTTCCTGGTTGGTGTAGCATCTCGAAACTCGGCAGAGAGACGGGCTGACCTCTTAGAGCCTTAGGGACCTTCTCTTGTTGCGCTACTCCTTCGGTTGGCCAGATGGCCAACAACATGAGGTACCGGGTAGATGCTTTCAGTGCCTGCAGATGCAGGGGGATTGCTCCTCTACCCCAAGGATGACGCTGTGTAATAAGGATGGTACACTGGTAGAAGTTGGCGAAGGAAGATTTATTTGAAACATGAAGGAAAGCTGGTACAAAGGTACGTCCTACCCATACGGATCTCAGGGCAACTGACAACAGGAACCAAGCGTAAGCTCGAGAGAACCCACGCTCTAGAATGGAGAACACAATGACACAGGTAAGATCATTACACATCTTCCCCCTTTTAGAGGAGAAAGAAAGAAAGAAAAAAAACGGGTCTGGATAGGAGAGGGAGAGAAAGAGAAAGAGAGAGAGAGAGAGCAAGGTAGAAAAAGGAAAAGGGAACAGAATGAGGAAAGAACCCATAACGAGATGCATTAATGCAAAACATAGTCATTTGGTTTCAGCTCAAATGCAAAACAAAATCATTTAGTTTCACAGGGAGCTTTCCAACACGCACACTCTTTCTTAACTTTGGCAAAACATCAGGAGGATCACGGCGAGGGACAAACAGGTTAGGTGCAGGAGCAATCCTATTAAGGTTCCAAATGCGACCATCACTTAACTTGACAGCATTTAGGAAAACCTTTTTAACAATGTAAGGCAAGGAAAATTTCGAAGCACCAGAATACCTTTGTGGAAGACGAACTCGCACTCTGTCACCCACACGCACACGAGTGCGTGTGACGACATGTCTAGAGTCAAAATATGTCTTCCTCTTAGCGATTTTCAATTCCTGACTGGCTTGCCAAGAAGGTAAACCAGGGGCTGAACTAATGTCCTGAGACCCTGCACTCCCACCTCTCATCCATGATTGAAACATACTGGTATTGGGTTTCCTACCACGACAAAGTTCAAAGGGAACCATGGATGTGGTCGAATGGGGAGTCAGGCGATAAACCATTACTCTTTCTTGGATTTCTGCTTTCCAATCTTTGTTTTGGGATTTGGCCAGCTGAATGGAGTCCTTCAACACACGGTTGAACCTCTCTACCATGCCATTAGTTTCGGGATGGTAGAGGGCGCAGCGTTTGTGTCTGATCCCTTTCTCTGTAAGATATGTCTCCATCTCTTTAGAAACTAGCTGAACCCCATTGTCAGTAAGGAGACAATCGGGAAATCCCTCACGAGAAAAGACCTCGTCTAAAAATTTAATGACATCCTTAGTCTCGATACTCTGGCAGATTTTAATCTCCGGCCACCTTGAGAAAAGATCAATTAAGACTAGGACAAATGACTGACCAGAGTTACTAGAAACGGGGCCTAGAAGATCTAGAGCTACTTCTTGCCAGCAACAAGTGGGCCCCTCTCATACAACCATAGGCTGTACTCTAGTTTTATAAATCTTGTCAGAGGCATTGCATTCTTGGCAGTCCCTCACCATGCGCTCAACCAAGAGATCAATTCCGGGCCACCAGAAGTGCAAACAAATTCTCTCTTTCGTTTTAGAGATCCCCTGGTGTCCCTGATGAGCTTGTTGAGCAATTTTCTCCCTGAGGGAAAGAGGTGGAACTAGCCTAGTACCTCTCCGAAGTAGGCCTGAAGAGACAGACAACTCATGCCGTACATTCCAGAATTTCCTCGTCTCCTCATCAAGGCCCTTTATGCCCTTCCACCCTTCAGTCACCAACTCACAAACTTTAAGAATGACGGGATCATTGGCCAAGGAGGATTTCCACTCATTTTCACTCAAAACACCACTTGTGACTTCTCGCAGACTTTATAATCTTCATCATCATCACATATCGCACTTGAACTATCACTCGTGTCAACAGAGTCATTTGTAACAAGGCGGGACAAACAGTCAGATACTTTGTTTTGTGAACCAGGTATGTGATGGACGACAAAGTCGTAGTCTTGCAAGGCTACAATCCATTTGGTGATTCTCGAGGATACAACATCGAGACTCTCTTTCGTAAATAGGTCTTTCAAGGGTTTGTGGTCAGACTGGACAGTGAAGGAGCTTCCCCAGAGGAATTTTTTACGTTTTTTAATCGCCCAGAATATGCAGAGAGTTTCCTTTTCTATCACTGAATATTGTAGTTCAGGTCCAACGAGAGCTTTTGACAGGAACATTATGGTCGTTTCGAGTCCACCCTTGACCTGTTTGAGAACAGCTCCTAGTCCCTTTGAGCTGGCGTCAGTGATGAGTATGGAGGATGCAGAGGTATCAAAGCTATGAAGTGAAGGAGCCTCGCCCAAAGCCTTCTTCACATCGTTGAATTCTTTTTGGCACTCCAGTGACCAAGTAAATCTCACACCTTTTTTGAGAAGAGTTCTGAGGGTGTAGGTACGAAAAGCAAATTGAGGAACAAATTTGTTGTAGTACTCTGCCATCCCTAGGAAGGTAACTAGCTCGTCTCTGGTTTGGGGTACGGGAAGATCATCAATAGTTTTAACTAGCTTGTCCTTGGGTCTGACTCCCTTTTTAGACAGTTTGTGACCCAAGTAGTCAATCTCATCAAGATTGAATTTGCACTTACTTTCACGCAGTGTCAAACCACGTGATTTGAAACGACTCAGTACTGCTTTGAGTCTCTCATCATGGGTACATTGAGATGGGCCATGAACTAAGACGTCATCCTGATAAATTTTAACGCCAGGCAAACCCTGCAAGACATCTTCCATGGCCCTCTGAAATACTGATGCAGCTGAGTTGAGTCCAAAGGGAAGCCTAGTAAATTTATAAGTGCCGAACGGCGTTATGAAAGCTGTGAGGTTTTGTGACTCAGGGTCGATTTTAATTTGATGGTACGCGGCCCTGACGTCAAGTGTGGAGAAGACTTCAGCCCCGGCCAATTGCGTCAGCATCTCTGCGATGTTGGGGAGAGGGTATCTGTCAGCTATAACAGCACGATTGAGAGAGCGCAAGTCTACGCAAAGCCTAACCTCACCTGAGGCCTTTCGGGCAAGTACCACAGGGGCTAGCCAATCACTTGCCTCTGATTCCACAATGATGCCTTCCTTGAGTAATTTTTTTAATTCGTTCTCCATCGAATCTCTCAGAGCCAAAGGTACATTACGCACTTTGCAAGTTACAGGGATGGCGTCGGGTTTCAAGATAATCTTGTGGATGTAGTCGGATAAACAGCCCAATCGCTCACTAAAGACTTCTTTAAATTCTTGGCGAAGACTGTCCACTTGTACGACATCAGTGAGCTCACGTGTAGAGGAAGAAGCATGAGAGGACAAAGGTACCCCTTTGAGAGGGTCAACGGGTGCTTCTCTCAAGACTATGCAAGGATTACCACCAGGAATTAACATGACGCCGAGATCAGCCTGATGAATCCAACTCACTATACTATCTCCTTTGGAGGAGATGTATATCTTCCCAGCTGTAAGTCTGTTCCTGAACTCAATGTGACCTTCGAAGTAGCCAAACAACTTAATGGGTTGCCCTCCATAAGCAAGGGGTCGGATGTCGGGCTTGAATACTTTCACTTTCCCGGAAAGGAAGACGTCGTAAAAGGACTTGGGGATTAGGGTGATCTTGGCCACCGAGTCAAAGAGCATTTTGACAGGATGGCTATTTATTAGGACACTGTCGACAGGACTTGAGCACTTGATTTGAGTAGCGTGTGACAAAATCTCACCACAGTGCAGATCATCAGAACTAGATTCGGAATCGTTTTGTATCCAAACTTCTTTAACTCGTTTTTTTTAAATTCTTATGAAGTCTGCAAGCTTTGGCTAAGTGTCCAAACTTCCCACAATTAAGACATTTAGCATTTATGGCAGGACAAGACTTGTCATCAGCTAGATGGCCAATATTGTCACAACGGTAACACCTTCCGGGAAAAGGTTTTCTTTGCCATGACAATTGCGGCTCGAAACGCCTGGAAATGGGTTTCATAGTACGAGGTTCCATGGGTTTCATAGTACGAGGTTCCACGTCTTTTGATGACTTGGCATGCGAGATGGCTTGAACTTTCCCATCTGAACTAGTTGTGGAGCCATTTTCCTTTTTTATGACTTCAACACAGGCTAAGGAGTGTTCGATTCGTTTCACGATAGTGATGACCTCATCAAGCTTAGGATCATCCTTTTGCCACAGTTCGTCATTTACTTTTTCTATGGCACAACCAAGCATGAATTGATCGCGTACACGTTCTTCTAGTGCACTTTCAAATTTGCAAGTGGAGGCAAGTTTACGTAAATGAGACACATACATCTCTACAGTCTCCTTAGGTTGTTGTGTTCTTTTTCCAAAGTGGTAGCGCTCTAGAACTGTGCTCACTTTGGGTAAGAAATGCTTGTCTAATTTTTTCAAGCAAATCTCGAACTCATTGAGACCGTTGGATTCGGAACTGTCAAGATCCGGTAGATGTTCAAAAACTTCCTGCCCCTCAGTGCCTAAGCAGTGTAATAGCAAAGCTGATTTTCTCTCAGCACTGAGAGACACACCACACACCCTGGCGTAGTTAATGAAGACCTTTTTCCATTTGGACCACCGTATTGTAGGTTGTTGAAGTAGGCCTGGTTGTTGAAGTTGCTGGATGGTCCTCCACAGCTTTGAGAGGATGCACAGCTTCTGGACGAGTTGAGTTGGTGCAATTGTTGAGGTTCTAGCAGCAAGGCAGAGTTTGGCTGAGTTCCTGGTGTTAGGGGGCGACCTAAATACAAAATTTAGTAGTGTTAAGGGGACTGTGAGGTAATAGCCAATGGGCTACTTACACCTGGGGTGACTACACTCCCTATATGACCAGTTCCTGTGGAGAGTGGGCAAAAACCTGACCCAGAGTTCCTAGTTTCACCAAAAACAAGATGGTGAAACCCTTGAGTTTCCACTTCAGGTGGCCCACCTTAAGGGTGTGCCTAGCCTGATAGTGCAACACGCCTACTGACTAGCTAATTTTCCCACCTACTCTGGTGCAAAATGGGCCCCAGGGCAGGGGGTGGCATTCTCCAGGTCTGGAGGAGGCCGGGGTTGCATATCAAAGGTGGCAGAAGCTTTGAAGCCTCTGGCCTTGATATGCTAAATCACTAGCCATGCTGCTGGATGAGGTGTAAACACCTCCTGCCGGAGCAGGATTTGCTCCTGACCTCTGAGAGTGAGGGCCCTCCCGGGAAGGGGATCAGAAACACATCTGTGGTGGCAGGCTGAAAGATTCTAGTCAGCCAGCAAACTTAATGACTGGTAGGTTTCAGGAGGTTACCTCTGAGGTGCCCTCTGGCTGCATGTCATAATACATTTAACATAGGCATCAGTGTGGCTTTATTTAGATGTTCCAAACACCATTATTATTAGTTAAGCCTTTGTGTAGCTGGGTAACATGTAATGACCAGTGCCTAGGACATATGCTTAAAATGGGTTCCTGATCACTTGCAATGTTGGGGTAATGGAACCAGACATCACGGGGGCATATCTGCTCATGAAGATATGTCCTCACATATAATATAATGCACCCTGCTTAGGGTTCTAAGGTCTGCAGTAGGGGTGAGTTGCATATAATATACGCAGTATGCATGTGCATGGCACACAGGGAGTGTGCCATGTCATGTTTTCAAAATCGTTTGCACCATTTCACGCATCCTGCAATGGTAGGCTGAATGCAGTTTTTGTGTGGTTCTCTTTGGGTGGCATAATACATGATGCAGCCCATAGGGACCCTCTTTAGTACCCATGCCCTGGGTACCAGATGTCCCATTTACTAGGAACATACAGGGGCGCTAAATTCCTTGCCAATTGGGTTACAAGTAGACATTTACCTGTTTTAAGGGAACTAGCACAGGCACTCTGGCCTGGTTAGCAGGGACCCAGTGCACTTTAAGTCGAATTGCATGAGTACTAGGGCAATAAGTGGGGGTGACCATGTCAAAAAGGGGCACTTCCCTAAACAACCCCTCCCCCCCAACTGAAATGGAATGAGACTAACCTTTACCAAGAGAGTCTTCAGTGTCTAAGCGGAAGAGCCTTGAAAGGCCATCTGCATTGGCATTGTCAGTTCCAGGCCTGTGTTCCACTGTAAAGTCCATTCCTTGTAGGATTTTCCCCCTTCATTTGCATCAGGCACATTTGCATCAGAGGCCTGTGGTCATTTTGTACAGGAAGTGAGTACCAAACAGGTATGGTCTCAGCTTCATCAGTGACCAAACCACAGCAAAGGCTCACAATGGCACTCTAACACTGTTCTCTGGGGACTAACCTCCTGATAATAAAAGCAACAGGCTGGTCCTGGCCATCATCGTTGGTCTGTGATAGGACTGCTTCTATCTCATGCTCAGAGGCATCTGTCTGCACAATTAACTGCTTTGTATAATCTGAAGCTTTTAGAATGGGTGTTGAGCAAATTGCTTCATTCACAGTGTCAAAAGCCTTTTGACAGCTCACTGTCCAGTTTACTTATTATGGTTGCTTCTTTGAGGTCACTTCAGTGAGGGGTGTCACAATGGTGCCATACCCCTTCACAAACATCCTGTAGTACCCAGTCAAGACAAGGAATGGTCTGACTTGAGTCTGAGTGCTTGGAGCTTCCCTGTCCAGAATATTCTGGATCTTGGGAAGTAAGGGTTGAACTTGGCCTCCACCTACAAGGTGGCCCAAGTACACAACTGAGCCCTGCCCTATCTGGCACTTGCTTGCCTTGATTGTGAGTCCTGCTTTCTGCAGAGCCTCAAGGACCAGTCCAAGGTGGATCAGGTGATCCTGCAAGAGGAGCTATAGACAACAATATCATCAAGATATGCTGCACTAAAAAACTCCTCCCAGCCCGGACTTTGTTCACCAGTCTTTGGAGTTTGGTAAGGGCATTCATTAAACCAAAGGGCATCACAGTAAACTGGTAATATCCATCTGGGGTTGACAATGCTGACTTCTCTTTTGGCCCTGGGGTCAGACCAATCTGCCATTACCCTGATAAATCAAACGTTCTGAGAAACGTGGCTGCCCCTAACTTGTCAATGAGTTCATCTGCCCTTGGAATAGGGTGGACATCTATCTTAGTGACATCTTGAGACCTCTATAGTCCATACAAAACCTTAGCTCTGGTTTACTTCCTTTGGAATGAATTTTGGGGACTAAGACCACTGGGCTGGCCCTGGGACTTTCAGAGGGCTCAATTCTCCTTAACTCCAGCATCTTGCTAACTTCAGCTCTGATGCTTTCTTTGACTTGATAAGACCACCTGTCAATTTTGTTTTTGACAGGTAGGCTGTCCCCAGTATCCACATCATGTGTACACCAGATTGTCTGACCTGGGTTTAAAGAAAAGAGCTCAGCATACTGCCCCAGGACTTGCCTGCAGTCGGTTTGCTGTTGGGCAGTGAGGGTGTCTGAAAAGACAACTTCCTCAACAGACCCATCTTTAGGGTTGTTGGAGTGGAGGTCAGGGAGAGGTTCGTTCTCTTCTTCCTGATCCTCATCAGTGACCATCAGCCTGGTCACATCAGCCCTATCATGGAAAGGTTTTATGCTGTTGACATAGATGACACTGTGAGGGCACCTGCAACTGCTTAGGTCAACCAAGTAGGTGACCTATCCTTTTCTCTCTAGGATAGGGTAGGGGCCGCTCCATTTGTCCTGGAGGGCACTAGGTGCCACAGGCTCCAAAATCCATACCTTCTGCCCTGGCTGAAACTCAATCAGTGCAGCCTTTTTGTCAAACCATTGCTTCTGGAGCTCTTGGCTTGCCTCAAGGTTGTTGTCTTCTTTTTCCATGTGCTCAGCCATCCTGGAATGAAGGCCAAGCACATAATTCACAATGTACAGTATGTGCTCTTTGAGAGACTTCTCCCAGCATTCCCTCACTAGACTCAGTGATCCCCTAACAGAATGGCCAAACAAAAGCTCAAAGGGACTAACGCCCACTCCTTTCTATGGCACCTCTCAGTAGACAAAAAGCAGGCATGGTAAAAGGACATTGCATCTCCTTCTGAGTTTGTTTGGGGATTCCCATGATCATACCTTTCATTCTCTTGTTGAATCTCTCAACCAGACCAGTGGGTATTGAACTTATAAGTCACACCACATTCATTCCATATTGCTTTGAGTTAAGCAGACATGAAGTTACTACCTTGGTCTGAAACCACCTCCTTAGGGAAACTCACTCTGGTAAAAAGTACTCAAGAGGGCTATGGAATCTGCAGGAGCAATGACAGTCCTAAGTGGAATTGCTTCAGAATACCTGGTGGCATGATCCACTACCACAAGTATACATCTGTTTCCTGATGGTGTTTGAGCGTCAAAGGGACCAACAATGTAAATCCCTACCCTTTCAAAAGGAACCCCAACCACTGGTTTTCTCCCTGTCTTGCCACTGGCTTGACAAGTAACACAGGAGCTTCAGAACTCCTTCACTTTTTGGGACATACCTGGCCAGTAGAAGTGGGTGACTAACCTACTCCAAGTTTTAGTATGTCCAAAATGCCCAGCTAGGGGGGAGTCATGGGCTAAGGTGATTAAGAACTCCCTGTACTGCCGAGGCATTACCACTCTCCATTTGGCACCAGGTTTGGGGTCTCTGGCCTCAGTGTAAAGGGGCCCATCCTCCCAATAGGTCCAGTGGAAGACACTGACATCTCCCTTTTCCTGGTCAGCAGCTTGCAGTTTCAGGCTCTTATGAGTAGGACAGGTCCTCTGCCCCTGGAAAAGATCTTCCATTGAGCGTCCCCCTGGGCCTAGGAGCTCTGCTGTGTAAGGCCCAAGTTCCTGGGGCTCAATTCCCTCAAGGGATGACAGATCTGCTCCCTGAGGAGAGTGGACCTGAGCTTATCTCTTAGTAGAAGTTGGTTTCCCAGCCTTCTTGCCTTTTCTCTTGGAGGTTTGGGCCATTATTCCAGGCTCCAATACCTCTTTTTCATCCTGGGCTTTGCTTTGTGCTCTAATTTTCACACACACCCATTCAGGTATTCCCAGCTTGGCTACATGGGCTCTCATCTCTACCCCAGCCCATGCTGAGATCTCCAGATCATCACCTAGCAGATATTCTACTGGAATTGCAGGGGACACAACCACCTTCTTTTGGCCAGTAGCCCCTCCCCATTCCAAGGTCACCATAGCCGTGGGATGAACCTTGGTAATGTTATCAGCATTGATAACTGGATAAGTTTGTCAAGTTATGTACTGATCTGGGAATATCAGTTTTTCAGTCACCATGGTGACACGTGCACATGTATCCCTCAGTGGTACTACTTGAACTCCATTGATATGTGGCTTTTGTCTGCACTTCTTCATGTTACAGGGCCAGACAGCCAGGGAAGCTACATCCACCCCAGAGACTAAAGTAGCTCTCTGACCTGGATCCCATCTGGAGACTCACAACCCCTGTGGGTGCTACATTAATGGGAGCCTTTTTGAGGCAGGAAGAGCCCCAATTCGGTGTCCATTATGCTTACAGTTAAAACACCAAGCCTTTTTGGGATCCCGGATTTTACCCTGGTACTCACCCTTTGATTGGGAAGTGCCTCTGGGCGCACCCTCTTGAACAGGTTTTTTGGGGCCTGTGGAAGCCTTTTTGGGTTTTCCCCTGTGTGTCCCACATCTTTCCCCTGGAGAAGATTGGTAACCGTATTGTTCTGGTTACCGCCACCCTGGGTTTTTCTGGACACCCTTGTTTTGACCCAGTGGTCAGCTTTCTTCCTCAACTCCTAAGAAGAGACCAACCCTAATTCCACTAAGTACTGGTGCCGTTTTTCTGAAGTGCAATTACTAAACATGTGCTCCTTCATAACCAAACTATAGAGTCCACCAATGTCTTGCACCCTACTGCCTTTTAATCAGCCACCTAGTATTTTGACTGAGAAGCCAACAAAACCAATTGAGGACTTATTCAAGGTTTTGTACGTTTCCCTGAATTTAATTCTGTACTCTTCAGTGGTGAGTTCAAAGCCCTCAATCAGGGTATCCTTCATGAGGTCATGAGACTCTACCTCATCCAGTGCCAGTAGTCTATCCCTGCACTTTCCTGAGAATAGCTCCCAGAGTAGAGAGCACCAATGTCTCTGGTATAACTTTCTCATTTTACAAGCAATCTCAAAGGCTGTAAACCACTTTGCGATGCCATCGCCCTCAAAATATTTGGGGACAATACTTTGGTGATTTTGGGATTGAAATTTCCTCTCTCTCCCTATTTTGTTTGTTGCTGCCACCATTCATGGGTGCTAGACAAATCTCAGCCCTCTCTTTTTCTATAGCCAGGATTTTGGCTTGAAGGCTGCTCTTCTGGCTAGTCTCTCAAGAATTGCTTCTTCATTATCTAGCTCTTCTCTGAGCCTTGAGTTTCCTGACCTATCCCCATTAGGGGAAGGCACTCGGGTAAGGGTGAGTAGTTCGCGCTTTACAAAATACAGATTTTACAGTTCTAGGGTAGATGTGTGAGTGTATCTTATCACCTTTTCTAGTAAGTTTGGGGGGACAGTCTCCTGGAGTACTGTCCACATTGTCAGGGTCACTCTCCACCTCCTCCTCTAGATAGGGGGTCAGGATCCTCTATTATATTAGCTGCTTCAAACTCTGCAAGGGATCCTGGAGCTTTGTCTTGGTAGGGTTTCAGCCAGTCTTAATGTTAAAATCCTTGCAGAGGAGCCTTAACTGCCTCACCTTAGGATGCAGATAAGGTGTCAGGTCGAGTGCCTGAACTCTATCCTCTGAATAAGACATTATTTTAGTGCAGTTGGGACCTTTTCAGAAAATAGAACTAAAAAGTACACTTTTTAACTAGTTGTTACATCCTAGAAACAGTAATCAATTACTCTGTACCACATTCATGATACTTTAACCCCCTCCACTGCAATCTAGACACTTTACCCACTGCACAGCATCTTGGGAATACCAACCCAACCCAATCCACTGTATACATTTTATGAGTAGTACTTAACCCCACTGTGCTGAATTCTAGAGATGCAAGTCCATCATTCTGCTCCAAACACTAGGAAATAAAGCTTATTCTAGCACACTGCATTCCTGGGAGAAAAAATCACTACTCCGCATCCTGGGGATAGCGGCACATACATTGCACTTCATCATAGTGGCATTATACCCTCATACTCTATCCAAGAGAAGGACTCTACCCTTCCATATCAAACTGCTTCTTAGAAACACTAAGCTCTTCCAGTCTATTGGACTTTAGAGCCACTAACCCAAAATGCTGAACTGCATCTATGAGGCACCAGCTCATTACACAGGCATCCAATCCTGCATCCTCAAGAGAGTAAGCCGCTGCAGAGTATCCTAGGGACACTGAATCTGCATGCGAGTGTTCTTGACCTGATAAGAGAGGAAAATCA
The DNA here is from genome assembly GCA_963921515.1 of Calotriton arnoldi. NCBI lineage: Eukaryota > Metazoa > Chordata > Amphibia > Caudata > Salamandridae > Calotriton > Calotriton arnoldi. The sequence goes on along the minus strand of CAWUFW010026204.1, from coordinate 24,211 downwards.
AAGAACTTGCTTTTTAAATTTATTATTAAATGGTTTTGTACAGCATGTACAGCACCCATGGGCAGAGTACTTTTCACAGAGCAGGGACACTATACAATAAGTATTAGCTTATATTTATATAGATCAGCAATATTAAGCCTGCGTGAGGCGCTACTGTGTGGATTCCCAAATATGAATATATTCAGCAAAACAAACATTAAGACACCTGATTCTGTGCAGAGCAAGCAAATGTGAAAAGTGCCAGACCACTACTGTTACTGTACATAATGCACAGGTATAGAACCCATATTGCACAAGAAACTGTGAATTATGGAAAGTATTTCAGTATTCATTGTAAGAAATGGATCTCATTATCATCCTGAAAGTCCCAAACCATTCTGCAGTGCTTTCCCATTGTAGGCTACTAGGATTATGTTGCCAGGAGGGCAAAACAATGTAAATTATTCAGTGCATTCTCTGGCAGCATTACTTTAATCCATTTTAGCTACAGACATTTTTTGTGAAATTATGGAAATTTGGGGGCAAATACAATAAATTCATAAATATGCAGTAAACACTCGACCCAAAAATCACATGAAGCCAACTCGCCCTCACCACTGCCCATTGTTTTGTCAACAATTTATTAATGAAAGGTAAACAAGCCCTAACCATTCAAATTTCTATCAGTGACCGTTGTTAACTACACTTTGAAGAACCTTTTTTTCAAGCTAATTACCTGAAAATAAAGAAGTAATAAAAAATATATTTAGTGGGAAATTTGTGATATGGCCCTATATTGCCATCCCGAGATTCTAGCGACATTTACAATATACTCCGCCTCTGGTCTTGTGATTTATGATGTCCCCCATAGTGTACCCTATTATATATATATATGTATATGTATATGTATATATTTATATGTATATGTATATATATATATATATATGTATCAGCACAAAGTCCCGTAGTAACTGCAACCAGCAAGGAACACACGGGCACAGACCACAGCAGCAGGTGAAGTCAAGAGTTTATTTCAAGCCAAGAATGGTCCACATTACGCGTTTCGGCCGCCGACCTGCGGCCTTGATCACATCAAATATATGTATATATATGTATATATATATATATTAACTGAAAAAACCATAGGTTTCAGACACGTTATAGTTAGAAATTAGCATTTAAAAAACCTTTGAAATTCACTGAAAAAACCATAGGTTTTAGGGACAGTTATAGTTAGTTGGACATTTCACTCGTACAAAACCATAGAAATTCCCCGTTATAGTTAGTTCAGCTAACTATAACTCGCGCCCCGCAATGCACTGATGATGACGTCACATATTACATCACTCATGACATGGTCAGTGACATCACTGATGACATCACTGATGACATCTCAAATGACATCACTGATGACATCATCCAGTGACTGTGTGTTTCTGTAAAGTTTAAATATGTTTAATATATATAGGGAAAGGCGTATTGAAGAATGAGTGGGTGTATAAGTGTCTGAATGGATGATTTAGTACGTGATTGACTGACTCTACAAGTGAGTGATTAAATGTATCTTACTGAATGCATGGGTTAGTGACTAAACTGTGTGAATGTCTGTATCCGTCTGTCTGTTGGTTTGTAAGCGGCTGCATGGGCTTTCTGAATAGCTACATGAGTGTCTACATGGGTTATTGATTGATTGTCTGAGTATCTGTATGGGTGCCTGAGTGTTTGTGTGGGTGGGGTGTGTGTGACTCTGTGCATAGATGTGTGAGTTGGTGATTCACTGGGTGCATGGTTTCAAGAGTGCATCTGTGATGGACTGTATGGGTGGGTGAGTGTGTGTATGGGTGTGTTAGTGATTGAATGTATATCTCAGTGGTACATGTGTGAGTAACTACATATGTGAAAGGCAGTATATATGTGTGTTGGAGTATATAAATGGCTATAAGTGAGAGTGTGTGATTGTGAGAGTGGCTGTATGGATGAGTGTGTACTTGTATCAGTGATTGTATAAGAGCGTAAGAATGTGCTAGTATTTGTATGAGTAAGTGAGCTGGTGTGTGTATAACTGTATAGGTGAGTAAATGGGTGTGTGATTAAGTGTTTTGCATGACTGACTAGGTGTGTGAGTACCTCTATGGATGAGTGGCGGTGTGTGAGTGTTTATATAGGTGTATGAGTGCATATGATAGTCCTGTACTGAGTGACTAAGTATGAGTGACTGTATGGGTGAGTGAGTGGATGTGTGTGTAGACCTAAGAATCAGTGAGTGGGTATGTAGTTTTTGGTGTTGGAGTGTCTATGGTTTTGAGAATGGCAGTCTGTAATTTAGAGTGGGTGTATCAAAAGTTATATTAGGGTGTGAGAAGATGCATGAAATTATCACATGGATGATGTCATCAGTGATGTCATCAGTGATGTCACTGACCATGTCATGAGTGATGTAATATGTGACGTCATCAGCAGTGCATTGCGGGGCGCGAGTTATAGTTAGCTGAACTAACTATAACGGGGAATTTCTATGGTTTTGTACGAGTGAAATGTCCAACTAACTATAACTGTCCCTAAAACCTATGGTTTTTTCAGTGAATTTCAAAGGTTTTTTAAATGCTAATTTCTAACTATAACGTGTCTGAAACCTATGGTTTTTTCAGTTAATTTCAAAGGTTTTTTAAATGATAATTTCTAACTATAACGTGCCTGAAACCTATGATTTTTTAAGTGAATTTCAAAGGTTTTTTAAATGCTAGTTTCTAACTATGCCTACAGAGGTAGGACATGTGAAGAAAGAAGAAAAACGCACAGAAAGAAGCAAAAGATGTGCAGAAAGAACCAACAGAGGAGCAGAAAGAGGCCTTGTTGCAAAATCATCCTGTGCCCACAACTTTTTCAGACGGGTACTGGTGGTAACTGACTCTGACTAACCAGAGCCAGTGCTATGCTAAAAGACACTTAGAATACAGTGAAAACACCTACATACACTAGGGAACACTATGCATTGGGGTACCCCTGTGATTAGCATGACCTCCTCTGCAAGTCCCTAGTACATAATAGGGCAGGGGATTAAAACTACCTCTTAAAACGCGCTACAGGGCGCGTTTGCACAGTGGTGAAGGGAGGGGGGCCTGAGGTGACATGTGTGCAAACGCACCCCATGGCGCGTTTTAAGTTGCGGGATTAAGTCCCCTTGAATTCTGAGGTCCCTGGGGCCCAACTAGCCCCCAGGTACCTACAGTTAGGACCACAGAGCTGAGTTGCAGAGAGGCGTTCCGAGGCCACGCACCTTTTTCACCTCTCTGCAACGCAACTCTGTTGTGCTTACTGAAGGTACCTGGTGGGCTAGTTGGCCCCCAGGGTCCCTCAGGATTCAAAGGGAATTAATTCCCCAACTTAAAACGCACCACAGGGCGTGTTTGCGCACATGGCACCTGAGGCCCCGCCCCCTCCCTTCACCACTGTGCAAACGCGCCCCGTGGTGCGTTTTAAGTTGGGGGATTAGGTCACCTTGAATCCTGAGGGTCCCTGGGGCCCAACTAGCCCACTAGGTACTTCCAGTAAGCACCACAGGCCTGCGTTGCAACGCCTGTAACAAATTGTGCAGTTGTGTTTAGGTAGTGAAGAGGGTCGTGCTGGGGGTAGTGTTTTAGGGTTTAGGGTAGTGCAGTGGTGTTTGTGTAGTGTAGGGGGTCATGCTGGGGGTAGATTTAGGGTTTAGGGTAGTGCAGTGGTGTTTGGGTAGTGTAGGGGTCGTGCTGGGGGTAGTGTTTTAGGGTTTAGGGTAGTGCAGTGGTGTTTGGGTAGTGTAGGGGGTCGTGCTGGGGTAGTGTTTTAGGGTTTAGGGTAGTGCAGTGGTGTTTGGGTAGTGTAGGGGGTCGTGCTGGGGGTAGTGATTTAGGAGTAGTGCAGTGGTGTTTGGGTAGTGTAGGGGGTACTGCTGGGGGTAGTGTTTTAGGGTTTAGGTTAGTGCAGTGGTGTTTGGGTAGTGTAGGGGTACTGCTGGGGGTAGTGTTTTAGGGTTTAGGGTAGTGCAGTGGTGTTTGTGTAGTGTAGGGGGTAGTGTTTTAGGGTTTAGGGTAGTGCAGTGGTGTTTGTGTAGTGTAGGAGGTCGTGTTTTAGGGTTTAGGGTAGTGCAGAGGTCTTTGGGTAGTGTAGGGAGTCGTGCGGGGGTAGTGTTTTAGGGTTTAGGGTAGTGTAGGGGTCATGCGGGGGGTAGTGTTTTAGGGATTAGGGTAGTGCATTGGTGTTTGGGTAGTGTAGGGGGTCATGCGGGGGGTAGTGTTTTAGGGTTTAGGGCAGTGCAGTGGTGTTTGGGTAGTGTAGGGGGTCATGCTGGGGGAGTGTTTTAGGGTTTAGGGCAGTGCAGTGGTGTTCGGGTAGTGTAGGGGGTCGTGCTGGGGGAGTGTTTTAGGGTTTAGGGCAGTGCAGTGGTGTTCGGGTAGTGTAGGGGGTCGTGCTGGGGGAGTGTTTGAGGGTTTAGGGCAGTGCAGTCGTGTTCGGGTAGTGTAGGGGGTTGTGCTGGGGGTAGTATTTTAGGGTTTAGGGTAGTGCAGTGGTGTTCGGGTAGTGTAGGGGGTCGTGCTGGGGGTAGTGTTCTAGGGTTTAGGGCAGTGCAGTGGTTTTTGGGCAGTGTAGGGGGTAATGCTGGGGGTGGTGTTTTAGGGTTTAGGGCAGTGCAGTGGTGTTCGGGCAGTGTAGGGGTCGTGCTGGGGGTGGTGTTTCAGGGTTTAGGGCAGTGCAGTGGTGTTCGGGCAGTGTAGGGGGTGGTGTTTCAGGGTTTAGGGCAGTGCAGTGGTGTTCGGGCAGTGTAGGGGTCGTGCAGGGGGTGGTGTTTCAGGGTTTAGGGCAGTGGTGTTCGGGCAGTGTAGGGGTCGTGCTGGGGGTGGTGTTTCAGGGTTTGGGGCAGTGCAGTGGTGTTCGAGCAGTAAAGGGGGCCGTGCTGGGGGTGGTGTTTCAGGGTTTAGGGCAGTGCAGTGGTGTTCGGGCAGTGTAGGGGCGGTGCAGGGGTGGTGTTTCAGGGTTTAGGGCAGTGCAGTGGTGTTCGGGCAGTGTAGGGGGTGCTGCAGGGGGTGGTGTTTCAGGGTTTAGGGCAGTGCAGTGGTGTTTGGGCAGTGTAGGGGGTCATGCAGGGGGTGGTGTTTCAGGGTTTAGGGCAGTGCAGTGGTGTTCGGGCAGTGTAGGGGGTCGTGCTGGGGCTGGTGTTTCAGGGTTTAGGGCAGTGCAGTGGTGTTCGGGCAGTGTAGGGGGTCTTGCTGGGGCTGGTGTTTGAGGGTTTAGGGTAGTGCAGTGGTGTTTGGGCAGTGTAGGGGGTCGTGCTGGGGCTGGTGTTTCAGGGTTTAGGGCAGTGCAGTGGTTTCGGGCAGTGTAGGCGGTCGTGCTGGGGCTGGTGTTTCAGGGTTTAGGGCAGTGCAGTGGTGTTCGGGCAGTGTACGGGGTTGTGCTGGGGCTGGTGTTTCAGGGTTTAGGGCAGTGCAGTGGTGTTCGGGCAGTGTAGGGGGTCGTGCTGGGGGTGGTGTTTCAGGGTTTAAAGCAGTGCAGTGGTGTTCGGGCAGTGTAGGGGGTCGTGCTGGGGCTGGTGTTTCATGGTTTAGGGCAGTGTAGTGGTGTTCGGGCAGTGTAGGGGGTCGTGCTGGGGGTGGTGTTTCAGGGTTTAGGGCAGTGCAGTGGTGTTCGGGCAGTGTAGGGGGTCATGCTGGGGGTGGTGTTTCAGGGTTTAGGGCAGTGGTGTACTGGGCAGTGTAGGGGGTCTTGCTGGGGGTGGTGTTTCAGGGTTTAGGGCAGTGGTGTTCGGGCAGTGTAGGGGGTCTTGCTGGGGGTAGTGTTTCGGGGTTTAGGGCAGTGCAGTGGTGTTCGTGCAGTGTAGGGGGTCGTGCTGGGGGTGGTGTTTCAGGGTTTAGGGCAGTGCAGTAGTGTTCGGGCAGTGTAGGGGATCGTGCAGGGGGTGGTGTTTCAGGGTTTAGGGCAGTGCAGTGGTGTTCGGGCAGTGAAGGGGTCGTGCTGGGGGTGGTATTTCAGGGTTTAGGGCAGTGCAGTGGTGTTCGGGCAGTGTAGGGGGTCGTGCAGGGGGTGGTGTTTCAGGGTTTAGGGCAGTGCAGTGGTGTTCGGGCAGTGTAGGGGTCGTGCTGGGGCTGGTGTTTCAGGGTTTAGGGCAGTGCAGTGGTGTTCGGGCAGTGTAGGGGGTCTTGCTGGGGGTGGTGTTTCAGGGTTTAGGGCAGTGGTGTTCGGGCAGTGTAGGGGGTCTTGCTGGGGGTGGTGTTTCAGGGTTTAGGGCAGTGCAGTGGTGTTCGGGCAGTGTAGGGGGTCTTGCTGGGGGTAGTGTTTCAGGGTTTAGGGCAGTGCAGTGGTGTTCGTGCAGTGTAGGGGGTCGTGCTGGGGATGGTGTTTCAGGTTTTAGGGCAGTGCAGTAGTGTTCGGGCAGTGTAGGTGGTCATGCAGGGGGTGGTGTTTCAGGGTTTAGGGCAGTGCATTGGTGTTCGGGCAGTGTAGGGGGTCGTGCTGGGGGTGGTGTTTCAGGGTTTAGGGCAGTGCAGTGGTGTTCGGGCAGTGTAGGGGGTCGTGCTGGGGGTGGTGTTTCAGGGTTTAGGGCAGTGGTGTTTGGGCAGTGTAGGGGGTCTTGCTGGGGGTGATGTTTCAGGGTTTAGGGCAGTGCAGTGCTGTTCGGGCAGTGTAGGAGGTCTTGCTGGGGGTAGTGTTTCAGGGTTTAGGGCAGTGCAGTGGTGTTCGGGCAGTGTAGGGGTCATGCTGGGGGTGGTGTTTCAGGGTTTAGGGCAGTGCAGTGGTGTTCGGGCAGTGTAGGGGGTCGTGAAGGGGGTGGTGTTTCAGGGTTTAGGGCACTGCAGTGGTGTTCGGGCAGTGTAGGGGGTCATGCTAGGGTATGTGTTTCAGGGTTTAGGGCAGTGCAGTGGTGTTCGGGCACTGTAGGGGGTCGTGCAGGGGCTGGTGTTTCAGGGTTTAGGGCAGTGCAGTGGTGTTCGGGCAGTGTAGGGGGTCGTGCTGGGGGTAGTGTTTTAGGGTTTAGGGTAGTGCAGTGGTGCTTGTGTAGTGTAGGGGGTCGTGCTGGGGGTAGTGTTTTAGGGTTTAAGGTAGTGCAGTGTTGTTTGTGTAGTGTAGGGGGTCGTGCTGGGGGTAGTGTTTTAGGGTTTAGGGTAGTGCAGTGGTGCTTGTGTAGTGTAGGGGGTCGTGCTGGGGGTAGTGTTTTAGGGTTTAGGGTAGTGTAGTGGTGTTTGTGTAGTGTAGGGGGTCATGTTTTAGGGTAGTGCAGTGTTGTTTGGGTAGTGTAGGGGGTCGTGCTGGGGGTAGTGTTTTAGGATTTAGGTTAGTGCAGTGGTGTTGGGGTAGTGTTTTAGGGTTTAGGGTAGTGCAGTGGTGTTTGTGTAGTGTAGGGGTCATGTTTTAGGGTAGTGCAGTGGTGTTTGGGTAGTGTAGGGGGTCGTGCTGGGGGTAGTGTTTTAGGATTTAGGTTAGTGCAGTGGTGTTTGGGTAGTGTAGGGGGTCATGCTGGGGGTAGTGTTTTAGGGTTTAGGATAGTGCAGTGGTGCTTGTGTAGTGTAGGGGGTCATGTTTTAGGGTAGTGCAGTGGTGTTTGGGTAGTGTAGGGGGTCGTGCTGGGGGTAGTGTTTTAGGATTTAGGTTAGTGCAGTGGTGTTTGGGTAGTGTAGGGGTCGTGCTGGGGGTAGTGTTTTAGGGTTTAAGGTAGTGCAGTGTTGTTTGTGTAGTGTAGGGGGTCGTGCTGGGGGTAGTGTTTTAGGGTTTAGGGTAGTGCAGTGGTGCTTGTGTAGTGTAGGGGTCATGCTGGGGGTAGTGTTTTAGGGTTTAGGGTAGTGTAGTGGTGTTTGTGAAGTGTAGGGGTCATGTTTTAGGGTAGTGCAGTGGTGTTTGGGTAGTGTAGGGGGTCGTGCTGGGGGTAGTGTTTTAGGATTTAGGTTAGTGCAGTGGTGTTGGGGTAGTGTTTTAGGGTTTAGGGTAGTGCAGTGGTGTTTGTGTAGTGTAGGGGGTCATGCTGGGGGTAGTGTTTTAGGGTTTAGGATAGTGCAGTGGTGCTTGTGTAGTGTAGGGGGTCGTGCTGGGGTAGTGTTTTAGGGTTTAGGGTAGTGCAGTGGTGTTTTTGTAGTGTAGGGGGGTCATGTTTTAAGATGCAACGCTCCAATACCTGACCAGTCTGCACTACATAAAACTGCAAAAAAACTAAAAATAAAAAGTGTTTTGCACACTTTTGTCATTGGGCTATATGTGGGCTACATCTGGGTAATATCTGTGCTACATTTGGGCTCTTTTGTCACTGGTGGCCATCTTGGAAGACTTCTTTGTTATGATGTTTCCTAATTTCCTCATTTACTGCAGTCTCCTCAGTAGGAAATGCTTTCAGTTTTTTACTTTGATTCCATCAAGAAGGCATTCAGATGTGTCACACATTTGCCATAAATTCAGAATGTTATTACTCTAGTTGTTAATTAGATCACTGTAGTAAAGCTACTGCTCACCAAGGAGTTAACTGGAAGTCTACTGCTGGTATTGAAAGTGATTGTTTCAGTCTGCATGTCAGAATTTTCTAATGAAATAGAAGAGGATTTGAGATCTCACTTAAAACATGCACTAAATTTTCTTTTTGCAGCACTAACCATAATTTCAATGGCAAAATGAACCCCCTCATTTTGTTCCTTTTTAAATTAAATGTTTTAAGTGTTACCAGTTTATTCCAATCAAGATGGCTTCAGGTGTGCCATACTTTTGTCATAAGTAAGGCTGTTAGCACTCTAGTTGTTCTTTAGAACACTCTGGGAAGCTGCAGTAGAACACAAAGGCATCAACTGACAGGCTGCTCCTGTTGAAATATAACAGGAAGATATTTGAGATCTCACTTAAAACATGTCCTAATTTTTCTTTCTACAGCACTAACCATAATTTCTATGGCAAAATGAACCCCCTCATTTTGTTCCTTTTTAAATTAAATGTTTTAAGTGTTACCAGTTTATTCCAATCTAGATGGCTTCAGGTGTGCCATACTTTTGTCATAAGTAAGACTGTTAGCGCTCTAGGTGTTCTTTAGAACACTCTGGGAAGCTGCAGTAGAACACAAAGGCATCAACTGACAGGCTGCTCCTGTTGAAATATAACAGGAAGATATTTGAGATCACACTTGAAACATGTCCTAATTTTTCTTTCTACAGCACTAACCATAATTTCTATGACAAAATGAACCCCATCATTTTGTTCCTTTTTAAATTAAATGTTTTAAGTGTTACCAGTTTATTCCAATCAAGATGGCTTCAGGTGTGCCATACTTTTGTCATAAGTAAGGCTGTTAGCAGTCTAGTTGTTCTTTAGAACACTCTGGGAAGCTGCAGTAGAACACAAAGGAATCAACTGACAGTCTCTGCCCTTGTTGGATGTACATGTTTTACTGAGAATGTCAGACTTCATTCTCACATGACTGAGAAAGATAATGTGAATTTACAGAAAATATGCTCTCATTTTAGCTTCTGGGGCTCCTTCCAAAACTGTATGGGACAAGCATGTGAAAATAGTTTTCTCTCAAACATGATTCATGATATCCCAGCAGAAGGTTTTTCACAGGGTAAAATCACCTTAGAACACACCACAATTCCTGAAATTAGTATGGTACCATCAACAAATGAATTCTAATGTAACTAAAGTCTGTTATCACCCTTTATAGTTCTCCTTTTGCTAACCCTCAAAATCTTCGATTCACTACAATGCATTTCAAAGGGGTACTATCATTTATATTGGTCCCAAGATGGCTGCCAGCAATTCCAGGATGAAGTGCTGACAGCCAATCAGATCTCACGATGACATGTGTGGTTAGGCTCCGCCCAGATATATATGTGTTTTTACTTTTGATTTTATCAGCAACTACTGAACGGATTTACACCATTTAACAAAAAGGGTTCTTTTTGAACCAAGAACTACCTCTTTGCCAAATTTGGTGTAATTCCGTTCAGCAGTTCGGGCTGTAGCCTTGCATAAAGTTTCCTATGGGAAATTGATTTTTGACTCTTATTTTTTTAATTTCTCCGCAACTACTGAACGGATTTACACCATTTAACAAAAGGGTTCTTTCTGAACCAAGAACTACCTCTTTGCCAAATTTGGTGTAATTCCGTTCAGCAGTTCGGGCTGTAGCGTGTCTAAAGTTTCCAATGGGAAAATGAATGGGAAAACACGTTTTGGGACCCCCTTTTTCTCGGCCCCGCTTGACGAATCACCCTGAGACTTTCAGGGTAGGAGCGGACCGGAGCGGGCCATAAAGTTTGAAAATTTCGCGAAGATTCGTCAACCGACGCAAGAGTTATTTCAAATAGAATGTCGCGGATTTCCTATGGAAAATAGGTCCTAACTATAACTATCTACTGGCGACCGCCAGTAGATAATATGTATATATATATATATGTATATATATGTATATATATATGTATATATATATATATATATATGTATATATATGTATATTATCTACTGGCGGTCGCCAGTAGATAGTTATAGTTAGGACCTATTTTCCATAGGAAATCCGCGACATTCTATTTGAAATAACTCTCTTGCCGGTTGACGTATCTTGCGAAATTTTCAAACTTTGTGGGGCGCTCTGGTCCGCTCCTACCCTGAAAGTCTCGGGGATTCAGATGCAGGGGCTGAGAAAAAGGGCGGTCCCAAAACGCGTTTTCCCATTCATTTTCCATAGGAAGCTTTAGACACGGCTACAGCCTGAACTGCTGAACGGAATTACACCAAATTTGGCAAAGAGGTAGTTCTTGGTTCAGAAAGAACCCTTTTGTTAAATGGTGTAAATCCGTTCAGTAGTTGCTGAGAAAATCAAAAGTAAAAGTACATATATATCTATAGGCACGGAGGATCCGCGCACCCTGAGCGCACCCTGCGCGCACCGTCCCGATCACGAGCTGCATGCTAATTGGCTGTCAGCTGGCTGTCAACATTCCGATTCAGGAAATGTTGGCAGCCATTTTGTCCTCGGTAGAACCGAGGGACAGAAACAAGTGCGCAAAGCGCACAAAGGGGGCAGGAGTAGAAACACCCTAACCCCTAGGCCTGCTCAGGGGGTCCCACAAGGACCCCTGGGCAGAAAAAGCATTTTTTTTTTTTTAAATCGGCGGGATGCGCTCAGGGTGCGCGGATCCTGCCGATAAAATCGAAGCGCGGTCTTCCGCGCTTCGATTATATTTTGCCCCGGGTGGCCCAAGTCCCGGGGCATGCAGGGTTTATTTATATAATGCTGGGGGCCTCAAAGGGCCCCCAAGCCCCGGGGACCGCCACCCCCGGGGCTTTCATTTTAAAATGGTGCGGGAGGGCACTCGGCCCTCCCGCAGCCCCGAGGACCACCACCTCCCGGGGCTTCTTTTTAAAAAAAAAGAATTCCTGTGTGGGGGGCTCGAGCCCCCAACACGCCCCGAGACCGCCACCTCCCAGGGCACTAACAAATTTAAGATGGGGGTCCGTTTGGGACCCCGAAGCCCGGGGACCACCACCTCCCGGGGCTTTGCTGATGTGGGGAAGGGGGCCGCGCGGCCCCCTCCTGGAGCCTGTGGTGGCCCTGGGGACCGCCACCCCCAGGGCTGGCTCCTGCAGTGTCCCGGGGTGCCTACCCCGGGACACTGCTGTTTGCAATGACAGGACGGGAGCCTCGCGGCTCCGTCCTGTCATTGCAAACTGCTTTGGATATTGGAAGAGAGAGCAGGGAAACCTGCTCTCGCTTCCAATATCCAAAGACAATTGCTTTCCACACGGGGAGCAGCATGTTAGCTTCTCCCCATGTGGAAAGCAATGCCGGCTCCCGTAGGACACGGGGAGCCGGCGGGACTGTGGGGGTTTGGGGACCCCCACAGTCCCCAACCAGAAGGCCAGGCCCCGGGGATGGGGTCCCGGGGCAAGTAGTGGCCCGGGAGGGGGCCACGCTGCCCCCCTCCCCAGAAATAAAAAAATAAAAAAATTTAAAAAGGCCTGCCCCGGGGGATGGGGTCCCCGGGGCAAAAGGAGGCCTGAGGAGGGGGCCACGCAGCCCCCTCCTTAAAAATTAATTTAAAAGTGTGGCCATGCCCCGGGGGATGGGGTCCCCGGGGCAGGATTCGGCCACGGGAGGGGGCCACGCGCCCCCTTCCCGTTTAGTTAAAAATAAAAAAAAAAGGGGGTAAGGCCCTGGGGGATGGGGTCCCCAGGGCCCAAAATAGGAAAAGGAAGGGGGCCACACAGCCCCCTTCAGAGGAAAAAACAAAAAACGATCGGGCCGCAGGCCCGCCCCTTCCTTCACCACTCTGCAAACGCGCCCCGGCGCGTTTGCAGATGGGAAGTAATTCCCCTTCAATACTGGGGGTCCCTGGGGCCAACTAGCCCACCAGGAACCTCCAGTATGCGCCAGGGAGCTGCGTTGCAGAGAGGTGTACAGAGGCCACGCCCTTTATACACCTCTCTGCAACGCAGCTCTGTGGCGCTTTTGGAGGTACATGGTGGGCTAGTTCGACTCCAGGGACCCTCAGGATTCAAGGGGAATTAATCCCCCAACTTAAAACGCGCCACGGGGCGTGTTTGCACAGTGGTGAAGGGAGGGGCGGGGCCTGAGGTGACATGTGTGCAAACAGGCCCCGTGGCGCGTTTTAAGATGGGGAATTAAATCCCCTTTAATCCTGAGGGTCCCTAGGGGCCAACTAGCCCACCAAGTACGTCCAGAAAGCGCCACAGAGCTGTGTTGCAGAGAGGTGCAAAAGGGGCGTGGCCTCTGAACACCTCTCTGCAACGCAGCTCCTGGCGCATACTGGAGGTACAGGGTGGGCTAGTTGGACCTCAGGGACCCTCATGATTCAAGGGGACTTAATCCCCCAACTTAAAACGCGCCACGGGCGTGTTTGCAGACATGTCACCTCAGGCCCCACCCCCTTCCTTCACCATTGCGCAAATAATCCTCTAAAATCAGCCGAACTACGAATTCCGATTTACTCACCTGTTATCAGGAGAGACCTCAGTGCTGCATCTTTCAGCCCAGTACTGATCCTGAAAAGTAATTTTAACCGTACTTACCAGTAACTTGAATTTCCTTCCATAGGATATCATTGCCTGCTTTTTGCTGAAAAAGTTTCTGTGTCGATTTTTGAAACATACAAATATTCCTCTAAAATCAGCCGAACTACGAATTCCGATTTACTCACCTGTTATCAGGAGAGACCTCAGTGCTGCATCTTTCAGCCCAGTACTGGTCCTGAAAAGTAATTTTAACCATACTTACCAGTAACTTGAATTTCCTTCCATAGGCTAACATTGACTAGTTTCACTTGGAAATTCTTCTAAGTGTGGAGTTTTGGAACTTTATAATATTCCTCTAAAATCAGCCGAAATACGGATTCCGATTTACTCACCTGTTATCAGGAGAGACCTCAGTGCTGCATCTTTCAGCCCAGTACTGATCCTGAAAAGTAATTTTAACCGTACTTACCAGCAACTTGAATTTCCTTCCATAGGCTAACATTGACTGGTTTCAATTGGAAATTCTTCTAAGTGTGGAGTTTTGGAACTTTATAATATTCCTTTATAATCAACCGCACTACGAATTCCGATTTACTCACCTGTTATCAGGAGAGAACCCAGTGCTGCATCTTTTAGCCCAGCACTGACCCTGAAAAGTAATTCTAACCGTACTTACCAGTAACTTATATTTCCTTCCGTAGGAATCCATTGTCTGGTTTTCAGCAGAAAAGTTTCAAAGTGTCGATTTTCACAAATTACAAATATTCCTTAAAATCGCCTGTATGACTTAAACGCATTCTTTCAACTGTTTACAGGAGATGCACCAGTGCTGGATCCAGGATCCAACACTGAGTAAGAAAAGTAATGATAACACTACTTACCTGCTAAGTGAATTTCCTCCCATAGGATAACATTGGTGATTCTATGTGAAAAAGTTTCTAAGTGTCAACTTTTAAAATACAATAATATTCCTTAAAAATCACTACTGTAACCAAAACGCTTTACTCAACTGTTTACAGGAGATGTCCCAGGACTGAATCTAGGATCCAGTCCTGTGGTTAGAAAAAGTAATCCATAAAGTAACTAATTGCATTTAACTAGAAATTCACATTGAGCTCAATGTTGCATTCTGTTTGAAATTGTGTTGCCCATTGCAACAACTGTAACTACTGTACTTAAAAGTCTATTGCCTATTTGCAAAGAATTTAAACTAAAGTAATTCATTCTGAGAAAGTATATTTTGTAATATAATGTTTAATGTAATTACAATGTAATTTAATAAATAAAATATCTAAAAATAAATAGTTTTAAAAATGTAGTAAATCAGTATCAAAATATAAATATAACAATTAATACATTTAAAAATTGTCATTTACAAAACCTTTGAAAGTCACTGAAAAAACATAGGTTTTAGGGCGTTATAGTTAGAAATTAGCATTTAAAAAACCTTTGAAATTCACTGAAAAACCATAGGTTTCAGGCACGTTATAGTTAGAAATTAGCATTTAAAACCTTTGAAATTCACTGAAAACCATAGGTTTCAGACACGTTATAGTTAGAAATTAGCATTTAAAAACCTTTGAAATTCACTGAAAAAACCATAGGTTTTAGGGACAGTTATAGTTAGTTGGACATTTCACTCGTATAAAACCCGTGAAATTCCCCCGTTATAGTTAGTTCAGCTAACTATAACTCGCGCCCGCAATGCACTGCTGATGACGTCACATATTACATCACTCATGACATGGTCAGTGACATCACTGATGACATCACTGATGACATCTCAAATGACATCACTGATGACATCATCCACGTGATAATCTGATGCACCTCCTCACACCCTAATATAACCTTTGATACACCCAATCTAAATTACAGACTGCCATTCCGCAAAACTATAGACACTCCAACACCAATAACTACATACCCACTCACTGATTCTTAGGTCTACACACACACATCCACTCACTCACCCGTACAGTCACTCATACTTATGGTCACTCAGTACAGGACTATCATATGCACTCTTACTCCTATATAGACAGTCACACATCGCCACTCATCCATAGAGGTACTCACACACCTAGTCAGTCATGCAAATAATTAAACACACTGCCATTTACTCACCTATACAGTTATACACACACCAGCTCACTTAATCATACAAATACTAGCACATTGTTACGCTCTTATACAATCACTGATACAAGCACACACTCAACCATACAGCCACTATCACAATCACTCACTCTCGCTTATAGCTATTTATATACTCCAACACACATATATACTGCCTTTCACATATGTAGTTACTCACACATGTACCACTGGGACATACATTCACTCAATAACACACTCTTACACACACTTACCCACCCATACAGTCTATCACAGATGCACTCTTGAAACCATCCACCCAGTGAATCACCCACTCACACATCTATGCACAGAGTCGCACACACCCCTCCCACACAAACACTCAGGCACCCATACAGATACTCAGACAACCATTCAATAACTCATATAGACACTCATGTAGCTATTCACAAACACATGCAGCCACTTACACAGCAACAGACAGACGGATACAGACATTCACCCAGTTTAGTCACTAACCCATGCATTCAGTAAGATACGTTAAATCACTCACTTATAGAGTCAGTCACGCACCTACTAAATCATCCATACAGACACTTACACACCCACTCATTCTTCAATACGTCTTTTCCTATATATATTAAAAATATTTAAACTTTACAGAAACACACAGTCACTGGATGATGTCATCAGTGATGTCATTTGAGATGTCATCAGTGATGTCATCAGTGATGTCACTGACCATGTCATGAGTGATGTAATATGTGACGTCATCAGCAGTGCATTGCGGGGCGCGAGTTATAGTTAGCTGAACTAACTATAACGGGTGAATTTCACGGGTTTTGTACGAGTGAAATGTCCAACTAACTATAACTGTCCCTAAAACCTATGGTTTTTTCAGTGAATTTCAAAGGTTTTTAAATGCTAATTTCTAACTATAACGTGTCTGAAACCTATGGTTTTTTCAGTGAATATATATATATGTATATATATGTATATATATATATATATATTCACTGAAAAACCATAGGTTTTAGAGACAGTTATAGTTACTTGACATTGCACTCGTACAAAACCCGTGAAATTCCCCGTTATAGTTAGTTCAGCTAACTATAACTCGCGCCCCGCAATGCACTGCTGATGACGTCACATATTACATCACTCATGACATGGTCAGTGACATCACTGATGACATCACTGATGACATCTCAAATGACATCACTGATGACATCATCCAGTGACTGTGTGTTTCTCTAAAGTTTAAATATTTTTAATATATATAGGAAAAGACGTATTGAAGAATGAGTGGGTGTGTAAGTGTCTGTATGGATGATTTAGTAGGTGCGTGACTGACTGTATATAGTGAGTGATTTAACGTATCTTACTGAATGCATGGGTTAGTGACTAAACTGGGTGAATGTCTGTATCCGTCTGTCTGTTGCTGTGTAAGTGGCTGCATGTGTTTGTGAATAGCTACATGAGTGTCTATTTGAGTTATTGAATGCTTGTGTGAGTATCTGTATGGGTGCCTGAGTGTTTGTGTGGGAGGGGTGTGTGCGACTCTGTGCATAGATGTGTGAGTGGGTGATTCACTGGGTGGATGGTTTCAAGAGTGCATCTGTGATAGACTTTATGGGTGGGTAAGTGTGTGTAAGAGTGTGTTAGTGAGTGAATGTATGTCCCAGTGGTACATGTGTGAGTAACTACATATGTGAAAGGCAGTATATATGTGTGTTGGAGTATATAAATAGCTATAAGCGAGAGTGACTGATTGTGATAGTGGCTGTATGGATGAGTGTGTGCTTGTATCAGTGATTGTATAAGAGCGTAAGAATGTGCTAGTATTTGTATGAGTAAGTGAGCTGGTGTGTGTATAACTGTATAGGTGAGTAAATGGTAGTGTGTTTAATTATTTGCATGACTGACTAGGTGTGTGAGTATCTCTATGGATGAGTGGCGTTGTTTGAGTGTCTATATAGGAGTAAGAGTGCATATGATAGTCCTGTACTGAGTGACCGTAAGTATGAGTGACTGTACGGGTGAGTGAGTGGATGTGTGTGTGTAGACCTAAGAATCAGTGAGTGGGTATGTAGTTATTGGTGTTGGAGTGTCTATGGTTTTGCGAATGGCAGTCTGTAATTTAGAGTGGGTGTATCAAAGGTTATATTAGGGTGTGAGGAGGTGCATCAGATTATCACGTGGATGATGTCATCAGTGATGTCATTTGAGATGTCATCAGTGATGTCATCAGTGATGTCACTGACCATGTCATGAGTGATGTAATATGTGACGTCATCAGCAGTGCATT
This sequence comes from Calotriton arnoldi, assembly GCA_963921515.1. NCBI lineage: Eukaryota > Metazoa > Chordata > Amphibia > Caudata > Salamandridae > Calotriton > Calotriton arnoldi. Next base: position 6,852 of record CAWUFW010026204.1, on the reverse strand, counting down.
GCGGGGCGCGAGTTATAGTTAGCTGAAGTAACTATAACGGGGAATTTCACGGGTTTTGTACGAGTGCAATGTCCAAGTAACTATAACTGTCCCTAAAACCTATGGTTTTTTCAGTGAATTTCAAAGGTTTTTTAAATGCTAATTTGTAACTATAACGTGTCTGAAACCTATGGTTTTTTCAGTGAATTTCAAAGGTTTTTTAAATGCTAATTTGTAACTATAACGTGTCTGAAACCTATGGTTTTTTCAGTGAATTTCAAAGGTTTTTTAAATGCTAATTTCTAACTATAACGTGCCTGAAACCTACGGTTTTTCAGTGAATTTCAAAGGTTTTGTAAATGACAATTTTTAAATGTATTAATTGTTATATTAATTTTTTCATACTGATTTACTACATTTTTAGAAACAATTTTTTTACATATTTTATTTTTTAAATTACATTGTAATTACATTATACATTACATTACAAAAATACTTTATCAGAATGAATTACTTTAGTTTAAATACTTTGCAGATAGGCAATAGACTTTTAAGTACAGTAGTTACAGTTGTTGCAATGGGCAACACATTTTCAAACACAATGCAACATTCAGCTCAATGTGAATTTCTAGTTAAATGCAATTAGTTACTTTATGGATTACTTTTGTAACCACAGGACTGGATCCTAGATTCAGTCCTGGTACATCTCCTGTAAACAGTTGAGTAAAAGCGTTTTGGTTACAGTCGTGATTTTTAAGGAATATTATTGTATTTTAAAAGTTGACACTTTGAAACTTTTTCTCATAGAATCACCAATGTTATCCTATGGAAGGAAATTCACTTAGTAGGTAAAAACTGTTATCGTTACTTTTTCTTACTCAGTGTTGGTTCCTGGATCCAGCACTGGTGCATCTCCTGTAAACAGTTGAAAGAATGCGTTTAAGTCATACTGTCGATTTTAAGGAATATTTGTAGTTTGTGAAAATCAACACTTTGAAACTTTTTGCTGAAAACCAGTCAATGTTAGCCTATGAAGGAAATTCAAGTTACCGGTAAGTACGGTTAAAATTACTTTTGAGGATCAGTACTGGGCTGAAACATGCAGCACTGAGGTCTCTCCTGATAACAGGTGAGTAAATCGGAATTCGTATTTCGGCTGATTTTAGAGGAATATTTTAAAGTTCCAAAACTCCACACTTAGAAGAATTTCCAAGTGAAACCAGTCAATGTTAGCCTATGGAAGGAAATTCAAGTTACTGGTAAGTACGGTTAAAATTACTTTTCAGGACCAGTACTGGGTTGAAAGATGCAGCACTGAGGTCTCTCCTGATAACAGGTGAGTAAATCAGAATTCGGATTTCGGCTGATTTTAGAGGAATATTTGTATGTTTCAAAAATCAACACTTAGAAGAATTTCCAAGTGAAACCAGTCAATGTTAGCCTATGAAGGAAATTCAAGTTACCGGTAAGTACGGTTAAAATTACTTTTCAGGATCAGTACTGGGCTGAAAGATGCAGCACTGAGGTCTCTCCTGATAACAGGTGAGTAAATCGGAATTCGTATTTCGGCTGATTTTAGAGGAATATTTTAAAGTTCCAAAACTCCACACTTAGAAGAATTTCCAAGTGAAACCAGTCAATGTTAGCCTATGAAGGAAATTCAAGCTACCGGTAAGTACGGTTAAAATTACTTTGCAGGATCAGTACTGGGCTGAAAGATGCAGCACTGAGGTCTCTCCTGATAACAGGTGAGTAAATCGGAATTCCTATTTCGGCTGATTTTAGAGGAATATTTGCACAATGGTGAAGGGAGGGGCGGGGCCTGAGGTGACATCTTGCAAACGCGCCCCGTGGCGCGTTTTAAGTTGGGGGAATAAGTCCCCTTGAATCCTGAGGGTCCCTAGGGCCAACTAGACCACCAGGAACCTCCAATATGCGCCAGGGGCTGCGTTGCAGAGACGTGTAGAGAGGCCACACCCCTTTTACACCTCACTGCAACGCAGCTCTGTGGCGCATTCTGGATGTACCTGTTGGGCTAGTTGGCCTCAGGGACCCTCAGGATTGAAGGGGATTTAATTCCCCATCTTAAAAACGCGCCACGGGGCCTGTTTGCACACATGTCACCTGAAGCCCCGCCCTCCCTTCACCACTGTGCAAACGCGCCCCGTGGCGCGTTTTAAGTTGGGGGATTAAGTCCCCTTGAATCCTGAGGGTCCCCGGAGTCCAACTAGCCCACCATATACCTCCAAAAAGCGCCACAGAGCTGCGTTGCAGAGAGGTGTAAAAGGGCGTGGCCTCTGTACACCTCTCTGCAAGGCAGCCCCTGGCGCATACTGGAGGTACCTGGTGGGCTAGTTGGCCCCAGGGACCCCCAGTATTCAAGGGAATTCGTTCCCTTCTGCAAACGCGCCAGGGGCGCGTTTGCAGAGTGGTGAAGGAAGGGGCGGGGCCTGCGGGCCCGATCGTTTTTTTTTTTTTGTTTTTTTCTCCCTGAAGGGGGGCTGTGTGGCCCCCCTTCCTTTTTTCTTTTTGGGCCCTGGGGACCCCATCCCCCAGGGCCTTACACCTTTTTTAAATGACCTTTTAAAAAAAAACGGGAAGGGGGCCGCGTGGCCCCCTTCCCTGGGCCTGTATTGGCCCCGGGGACCCCATCCCCCGGGGCATGGCCTCTATATTTATTTTTTTGAGGGGGCAGCGTGGCCCCCTCCTCTGGCCATTTTAAGGCCCCGGGGACCCCATCTCCCGGGGCCGGACTTTCCATTTTTTTTTTTTTAATTTTTTCCTCTTTTTTGGGGAGGGGGCCGCGTGGCCCCCTCCCGGGCCACTACTTGCCCCGGGGACCCCATCCCCCGGGGCAGGCCCTCTCCGTTGGGGGACTGTGGGGGTCCCCAATCCCCCACAGTCCCGCCCGGCTCCCCAGTCCCTTGGGAGCCGGCATTGCTAGTTCCACATGGGGAGCAACTGACATGCTGCTCCCCATGTGGAAAGCAATCGCTTTGGATATTGGAAGAGAGAGCAGGTTTCCTGCTCTCTTCCAATATCCAAAGCAGTTTGCTATGGCAGGACGGGAGCCGCGAGGCCCCCCACACATTAAATTATCCCCCCACCATGCCCCCGGGACTTGGGCCAACCGGGGGCCAATTAACATCGGCGCGGGCGACCGCGTCGATCTTTTCCGGCAGGATTCGCGCACCCTGAGCGCATCCTGCCGATTTTTAAATTTTTTTTAAATTTTTTTTGCCCAGGGGTCCTTGTGGGACCCCTGAGCAAACCTAGGGGTCAGGGTGTTTCTACCCTGCCCCCTTTGTGCGCTTTGCGCACTTGTTTCTGTCCCTCGGTTCTACCGAGGGACAAAATGGCTGCCAACATTTCCTGAATCGGAATGTTGACAGCCAGCTGACAGCCAATTAACATGCAGCTCGTGATCGGGAGGGTACGCGGACCCTACTCGTCCCTAGATATCACTAACTTTTTACTTTTCATTTTCTCAGCAACTACTGTACGGCTTTACACCATTTAACAAAAAGGGTTCTTTCTGAACCAAGAACTACCTCTTTGCCAAATTTGGTGTAATTCCGTTCAGCAGTTCGGGCTGTAGCCGTGTCTAAAGTTTCCTATGGGAAAATGCATGGGGAAAACGCGTTTTGGGACCCCCCTTTTTTCTCGGCCCCCGCTTGACGTATCACCCCGAGACTTTCAAGGTAGGAGCGGACCGGAGCGCCCCACAAAGTTTGAAAATTTCGTGAAAATACGTCAACCGGCAAGAGAGTTATTTCAAATAGAATGTCGCGGATTTCCTATGGATAATAGGTTGTAACTATAACTATCTACTGGCGACCGCCAGTAGATAATATATATATGTATATATATATATATATGTATATGTGTATATATATATGTATATTCACTGAAAAAACCATAGGTTTTAGGGACAGTTATAGTTAGTTGGACATTTCACTCATACAAAACCATATTTTTTTTCTTCGGCAGGATCCGCGCACCCTGAGCGCATCCTGCCGATTTTTTTTTTTTTTTTTTTTTAAATGCTTTTTTCTGCCCAGGGGGTCCTTGTGGGACCCCCTGAGCAGACCTAGGGGGTCAGGGTGTTTCTACCCTGCCCCCTTTTTGCGCTTTGCGCACTTGCTACCAAGGGACAAAATGGCTGCCAACACTTCCTGATTTGGAGTGTTGACAGCCAATTAGCATGCAGCTCGTGATCGGGAGGGTGCGCGAATCCGACGCGGCCATAGATATATATGTGATTTTCCTTTTGATTTTCACAGGAACTACTGAACGGATTTACACCATTTAACAAAAAGGGTTCTTTCTGAACCAAGAACTACCTCTTTGCCAAATTTGGTGTAATTCCGTTCAGCAGTTCGGGCTGTAGCTGTGGCTAAAGTTTCCTATGGGAAAATGATTGGGGAAAACACGTTTTGGGACCCCCCTTTTTTCTCGGCCCCCGCTTGACGAATCACCCCGAAACTTTCAGGGTAGGAGCGGACCGGAGCGGGCCATAAAGTTTGAAAATTTCGCGAAGATTCGTCAACCGACGCAAGAGTTATTTCAAATAGAATGTCGCGGATTTCCTATGGAAAATAGGTCCTAACTATAACTATCTACTGGCGACCGCCAGAAGATAATATATGTATATACATATGTATATATATATATATACCCCCAAAAATAAGGGTAGCTTGACGTTATAGTTATGTGAAACGTAAATTTTCAAACTAAAAAAACCCACTGAAATTCACTAGATATAGTTAACCGAAGTAACTGTACCTCACACTCCACCAAGCACAGTGTTGTCATAAATGTCATTTCAGATGTCATCAGAGATGTCATCAATAATGCCATAGAATATGTAATAAGTGATGTAATATGTGAGGTCATAAGCAGTTACTTCAGTGAACTATAGCGTGTGAATTTCAGTGGTTTTTAGAGTTTAAAACGTTATGTTTCACCTAATTATATCATCACTTCAACCTTTGGTTTTTTCACTGAATTTAAGTGTTTTTTAATTCTAAAATAAGATATTATTTTGACAGATCTAAGTACAAGGTCACTCTAACGTTTATTTTCCTCAGTGAATTTCTGAGTTTTTAAAAAGGTAAGTAGCAAAATAAAATGGTGTCCTTTTAAGTAAGACAAACCTACTAACTTTGTCAAAGGGTCAGAACACAAAATATAAAGGGTCGCCTATTGACTTTATCAGGAAGTGAGCACATCAACATATATAAAACAAACCTATTGACTTTGTCAAAAAGCCACCAATAACTGTAATCAATATCTATTTTATAAATATACAAATTGCAAGGTTTTATAATATTGTCACAAATAATTTCCAATAAAAGTACTTTTTTAAAACAATCATAAACATGTCTTTGAGTCTTTTGTAACATCTTTTAGGCCCGAAAATGCAGCCAGAGAACCACCCATAAGGAGTCCCTGCACTCCAGATGAAGAGCATCCAGCTAAAACTTGCAATGCTTTAGAAATAATGTTAAACTCTCATAGGGTCATGTATTCAATGACCCAGGAGACTTACTGCAATTTTGTTTTAACGAGGCACTCCCTGCAGCTCCCCACAACATAAAACAATTATTTGTGGTGCCCCAGGCCTTCTAGGGGCACCACCAGGATCAACAAAATATCATTATAAAGGACTTGCAGGGCAATATGTGGCACTCCTTTTTTTTAGTGGGGAGTCCTGGTCCCACCTGGGACACCCACAGATTGGTGCAGTGTTGGGGCATGCAGGCCTGCCGGCTCCCCAGTCTGCACCCATGCTAGGGTGCTGATAGGAGCCGGCAACTTTTATAAAACTTTTTATATAGGTGATCCACACTCCTATTCAGGCTGTTAGGTGCGTGGGGGGAGACCCATGGCCCCCTATTTTCCCTGCCTGCAAGAGCGCAGGCAGGTATTGAAGTGCTCCCTGCCCACACTCTTACAAGCATGGACAAACACAGTGCCCCAAGGGATGGTACCCATGTCCCCAGGACACTTTTTATTGTTGGGCCCCAAAGAATGGTACCCATGTCCCCAACAATAAAATTGGGATGGGGTCACGAGGGCCTCTACGTGACTCGGGAAGGACAGCCCCTCGTGCCCCTACCCCCCAAAAATAGCTTTGGCCTCTGGGGTTGGGGTACCCAGGGACTTTCAATGGCTCAGGGAGGGAGACAGTTGCTGTCACATCCAGACGGGGACGTAGAGCCTCCCTGACTATGGTAACTTCTGCCACGCTGTTGAGCAGAGTCACTGCCCAAGTCCGATCCAGGAGTCGCGTCCTCACCGTCTGTGGCATATCTCGCTGTTAAAGCGGCAACCTTCTTCTTTTGAAAAGGAGGACGGGTTCGTGCGAAATCACCCTGCTTGTCCTTGACTTCAAACTGTCGAGGCTGTTCACGAAGTTGTGACGCAGGTTGACTTCTACCCCGATCCTGGCGTTCCCCTCCACCGGCTTGTGAGCCTGATGTTTCCTGTAAAGAACGAGGAGAACGCTGATCAGGAACCTGAAATCTTTCAGGAGACTTAATTTTAGCGCGATCGCGCAAGTCATAAGTACGTTCAGAAGCATCAGGGGTCGTGAACTGGCACGCGAACCCTGCTTCTGTTGTTGGGAACCCTGTTTCTTATTTCTTTGCCAATTCTTTTTAGGAAAGAAAGGGCGCCCATCCTTGTCAGGCTGGGCTTTCTGTTGTACTTGAGACTGCGTTTGTGTTTGAGTCGTAGGCTTATTTCCCAGACTATTGCGGCCCATGGTTTTGTAAGCCTTTGCAATAATCTTTGGTAATTCTCGTGGTCTGTCAGGCTCCGCGACCGCTTCTAAGCGGTTTGCTACTTGAAAGCTAACGGCATCGCCCT